>JAVCKV010000004.1:7779-20146 GCA_032274145.1 Herpochondria borealis | reverse complement strand
AAGGTCTCGTTCGTTATCGCAATTAAGCAGACAGATCACTCCACGAACTAAGAACGGCCATGCACCACCACACAAACAATCAAGAAAGGGCATTAACCTGTCATTCATTCGCTTGTCCTGACCTGGTGAGGTTCCCCGTGTTGAGTCGAATTAAGCCGCAAATTCCACTCCTGGTGGTGCTCTTCCGTCAATTCTTTTAAGTTTCGGCCTTGCGACTATACTCCCCCTAGAGCTCAAGTACTTTCGGTTTCCCTTGAATCGCGGGGGAATCTGGAGAAAAGGTGTTACCCCGCTCCTCTGTTAGCAAAGTTTACGGTCAGGACTACAATGGTATCTAATCATTTTCGATCCCCTGACTTTCGTTCCTCATCGACGGACATGTAATAGGCGATTAACCGCTTTCGCGTCTGGTAGTCCTGGATAGTTCTCTGAATTTCACCTCTAACTATCCAATTCTTGAGCCTCCTCCCGTGTCCCATTGGTAACATTTCTTCACAAGGAAGAAACTAAATGTTAATATCGCGCTAAATCATACTTGCAAAAAAACAAAGCCCGTGTTGAGCACTTTGATTTACTCGCGGTTACACGAACATAGGGTTCGAGATATAGTATAAAAAAAGAAAAATTCTCACCAATCAATAGACATGAATGCATAGCAAACATGAGCCATGAAAATAACGGCGGAAGGTGAATTGATCGCACTGATGACCAAATGGTTACAGTACTCGTGAGTGGATAGCATAATAACTCTACAACTACGAGATGACAATTTACCGAGAACAACCAAAAATTATGGACTAAAATTAAATACGAGCGTTTTAACTACAACAACGTTAGAATACACTATTGGAGCTGGAGTTACCGCGGGTGCTGGCACCGGACTTCTCCTCCAATTGGTAATCTCGGCGGCATTTAGTTGCCAACCATTACAAACCGTTTTAAGGGTACCCTCCGTCCTAATTGGACGGAGGTCGTTATTCCTTGTCACCACCTCTTCGCGTTGAAATTGGGTAGTTTTCGCGCCTGCTGCCGTCCTTAGATGTGGTAGCCTCTTCTCACGCTCCCTCTCCGAAGTAGGACACTAATCCCTCGGACCCGTTGTTGCAATGACCCCACCGAGGTGGGAACATCAAAAGCTGATAGGTAAGAAACAACACAAGACGTCCATATAATATAAGGTTCGAATAATGAGTTATCAAGTCAAAAAAGAACGAAACATTGCCTAAGCTTAACATGGTATGGAACACTTAAAAAAAAGTGCTGAAATAGAGGCCTTTCAAAGCTCTCTATTCCACGCTGCGTGAATGCAGATAAGTATATGGATTAGCCCGAAAGTTATTTGGGTTAGCCAGAAAGTAATAAAAACATTAACGTCCAGGTAAATAATAACTGTTTTAATGAGCCGTTCACAGATTTTTGTTCTAACACTTGCATGGCTTAGCCTCTTAGACAAGCATATTGTACTGGCAAGATCAACCAGATATAGATAGTATTTGCGGTAATTCTTTTTAACAATAGAAAGGGTATCAATAACACACAGAATGGGGGTCTATTTTCACCTGTTGACAGTGTCAGATTAGATGACACAAAGGTTTGCATGGCTATTAAATAATAATATACGACACTTTTTAAACACTATTCCCTGGTAAGGGGGATAGACTCATTTAATCTCTCGTAAAGGTATTTATCGTTTCCTATTTTTCCATCATTACCGTCTCGTCGGGCAGTCTTGAACGATAAACGTTACACGAAAATAGCTAAGATTCGTATAGGGCTGATCCTGCCTTCTCGTCGTGACAATGACAGGTACTGTAAGTAATAAATAAACACAATTATCGATACAATTAAACATAAGATAATACACCTCGAAGTAAACAATTTAGTAGTTGAAGAGGATACAGGCCTCAAAAGGTCGCAGAGACTCCTCTACTCCCACAAGTACAACCGAAATTCTAGTCCCCTCGTATTGGGGCCTACAATAAAAAAAAATAATTTGACAGTAAAATAGAAGATTAAAACATAAAGAGACGTATAAAAGATTATTAAAATCGACGGACAACCAGGATCGTTTCGGGCTTAGAGGCGTCCAGCCTTTCTCGAACATATGTAGAGTTTCCACTATACCCTGTCGAGTTGTGGAAAAGCCAGAGATATGATAGAACGGTTCCTCTCGTACTGAGATACATTACTGTATGTCCGGATGGCAGTAGGGTAAAACTAACCTGTCTCGCGACGGTCTAAACCCAGCTCACGTTCCCTGCTAGCGGATGAACAAACCGACACTTTGCGAATTCTGCTTCGAAATGATAGGAAGAGCCGACATCGAAGAATCAAAAAGCGATGTCGCTCTGGACGCTTGACCGCCACAAGCCAGTTATCCCTCTGGTAACTTTTCTGACACCTCTAGATTCACAACAGAAAGTGAGCCAGCGTAAAGGATCGCGAGGACCCCCTTTCAAGCTGACTGCACTTACTGAACGCAATCCTCAAATTAACTATTGACCTGCTTCGCTACTTGAGGTTTCTGACCTCAATGTGTTAATCATTGTACACCTGCGTTATTCTTTAACAAATGTGCCGCCCCAGCCAAACTTCCCGCTAAACACTGTACCAATATCACATTTGAAATTAAAAAAAATCATTTAACTAAAAGCGACCAGGTATGAACCTGGCCGTGAGTGCACGAATTGGTTTGCGAAATGGCATCAAAGTTAGTGGTATCTCAAGGACGATTGCTCTCCCACCTATACTGCACACCTCGCGCCATTACACCGAATTAAACTAAAGTCAAGCTCAAAAGGGTCTTCTTTCCCCGCTGTCAATCTCAAGCCCGTTCCCTTGACTGTAAGTTCGCTAGAAAGTAAATAGGGACAGTGGGAATCTCGTTGATCCATTCATGCGCGTCACAAATTAAATGACGAGGCATTTGGCTACCTTAAGAGAGTCATAGTTACTCCCGCCGTTAACCTGGGCTTGGGTGAATCTCGTCACTTTGACATTCGAAGCACTGGGCAGAAATCACAAAGAGGGCATACCGGTAACCAGTAGCTCTTTGCTTTGTTTTAATTAAACAGTCGGATTCCCCTGGATCCATAGGTTCCCAGACAACAGTTTATTGCTAATCGTTCGAGTATTCAGACACATCTAAATACTCTGCACATAAATTTCAAGATAAAAGGTAATTTAAAGAAGAAGGCTCCCATGATTCTCAAAAAGATGATACCACATGGTCAACAAAAAAAAAAAACACCGTCAATATGTATCTGTTCATGCCCGAAAAGCTCTGTTCTAAGAGCCAACCCTTTTGCCAAAGGTACGAATCCAATTTGCCGACTTCCCTTACTTACATTACTCTAATCGACCAAGGGCTGCTAACCCTGGGAACCTGATGCGGTTTCTGGTACGGATTGATAACTATTAGGCATTATAAATAATGAACTACATTCGAAACGATTTTTACAACAGAAAGATAGGAGACGTCACACTTCGCGAACAAAGTGCCCCGGTACTGCCCAATTGATCCCAGTCTTGACATTACAATAACCTCGTGGGACCACACATGATTCAAATAACCACGGAGGAACAGTTTTAAAGAAAAGAAAGCTCTTTCGCGCCCTACCGCTCTAGTTTCGCTTCGAAGCGTGCGTTACCGCTTTGTTCAATAGTATATCAAGTGCAGGAATATTAACCTGCTTCCCTTTCATCAGATTATGAGGATTTCTCCGCTGATTTAGGACCGACTAACCCTTGCATGTTTGCCAATTTCAAGGAAACCTTTCCCGCCACGGTCTTGAAAGCAATGCCGGCCATCGAAAGAATGACACTGACACTCGTTTCAATAGTTGCTACTAGTACCAAGATCTGCACAAGACGCCGCTCCACTCCTGTTTACACAAGAAGCTTCGCTGCAACGTCAAGGTCTCCCTACACGTCGAAATCGTAGCTTGATACGGCTATGTCGACGGAAGCAGAGAAGTATTAAAAGAGACTGAAGCGCCATCCATTTTCAGGGCTAATTTATTCGGCAGTTGAGTTGTTACACACGCCTTAGAGAGTGACGACTTCCATGTCCATCTAGCTGCTGTCTATATAAAGCAACACCTTTTGAGAATCTGGATGAGTCTCTATTTAAGCACTTTTCTGCGAAAACTAACGGT
The DNA here is from genome assembly GCA_032274145.1 of Herpochondria borealis. NCBI lineage: Eukaryota > Rhodophyta > Florideophyceae > Ceramiales > Ceramiaceae > Herpochondria > Herpochondria borealis. The sequence continues at coordinate 15,989 of JAVCKV010000004.1, read as the reverse complement.
TGATCCCACATTGTCCGTTCTGCTTACCAAAACGCGACCCACTGAAGTTGTTTTTTGAGGACGCCTCTCATTGCGAAGAGACGTCGGCGATTATTTAAAGTTTGAGAAATAATGAAGCATGTAAAACACGCCAGCACGAGTAGTCATTAGCTTTACCTAACGCAACAACAAGCTTCTAACACAGCTATCCTAAGGGAAATTTCGGGAGAAACCAGCTACTAGATTGTTCGATAGGTCTTTCGCCGCTATACCCAACTCAGACAAGCGATTTGCACGTCAACATTGTTACGAGGTCTTCCATCAGAGTTTCCCCTGACTTCAACCAATTCAGGAATAGTTCACAATCTTTCGGGTCCCAGAAGTATGACTAACGTCCAGTGAAAACTGAAGAGGGGGATGAAAGAACCCCGCTTACCTTCGTTACGGATCTGCATTTGAAATGCACCTCCTCGCCACAGTTCCGGACTCCTTGGTTCGTGTTTCAAGACGAGTGGAGCAGCGGCCCATACACAGTTCAAAAAGAACCTAAAGCTAGCTGCGCCATTATCGAACATAGTTTCAGGCGCTCTTTCAAAGTTTTATAAAACATCTTTTCACCTTTCCTTCACAGTACTTCTCTTCTATCGGATTCGGACAAAATATTTAGCCTTTGGTTTGTTGTAGAACCATATTAGGCTCCCGATTTCAAAGGAGCCGACTACGCAATGTAAAAAAATCATAAGAAAATAAGTGACTAAGGGAGTATCACCCTTTATACGTAATAGATATTCTTTCTAATTCGCCACCTATTTAAATATGAAAATATACCACCCTTCAATAATCCGGATAGGCTTTGACCCTCTTCGCTCGCCGTTACTAAGGATATCAATTGTTTTTTCTCTTCCACCACTTAATAATATGCTTAAATTCAGTGGGTAATCATACTAGATTGGTGCCATGCTCAATTGTTACTTTATCATGGAAATATCGGTTCCAGGTGATATCTGCCTACCTCGGGAATCTGTTAAGAATAAAAGTTTACACCATTCACCTCGCTATGAGATAGTGGCCCTGCAGGAGGTTAAATTATTATCATACATACCTCAAGCTGATATGCATTCAATGTATTTAGCACTGCGGGCCAGTCGTACGTTACTGCTTCAAAATATCGTCAAATAATTCACTCTGGTTTTTCCAGTGCATTGTAATGGTCCTAGACCGCTGACGCCCAACAAAGTATACCTGGGGGTATGAAAAATCAAGCCCCTCAGTGCAATATGCAATCAAGAATTAAGAATAGCTCACGGGTGTTGTAGTTCGCGACACATGTCACAAATCACTGTGCTCTTATTCGTAGTCCGACCCTAGGCATCCACTATGCATAAGTCAAAAAAAATTAGGTCTGTCACAGTCAGCCCTTTCATCACTCCTCCAAAGTGATATGTAGCTCTTACTCTTTCTAAAGTAAGGACTCATCTGGCTCCCCGTTAAAACACCCCCAAAAAAAAAGTGAAATATCTCCCCCCCCTTATCGCAATTTTGGGAAATGGTGTCGGTTACCCGTTACCACACACGACCCTCGGCTACCCGTTACCACACACGACCCTCGGCTACCCGTTACCACACACGACCCTCGGCTACCCGTTACCACGCACGTTATTTGGTGTAAAGCCGTATGGGTGACCGGAAGTTCCTTAGTTTCATTAAAGGTCTTCGCGAGCACTCGATTACACGGCCAGCATAGTTACATTCAATAGTTCTTCCTCGGCTCCCCGTCCACCTCCCATTCTTTAGTCATTTTAATAAAACGGTATGGGTGACCGGAAGTTCCTTAGTTTCATTAAAGGTCTTCGCGAGCACTCGATTACACCGCTGCTTGATATATTTTTAACACGGCAGTTATTTTACATACCCCCTCCCGGGAGTAAAACCTTTCACAGGACTTAATTTACGACACAACAAAATTAACTTCAAATTATTTTTTGATTTTTCCTTTTTTCAACCCCTCCTCCCCATGTATGCCTTGAGTATATGCCGGCCCGGTGAATGTATATTTTATAGTAAATTCCGAGAAAAATATCATGAGTTTCACAATTTACTGGAAGTTTTTTTTTAAATTATGATCTAAGTTTAATTCTCCGGAATATTTCCTTTTTGGGAGCGTTGTGTAAATAATTGTTCCAAATTTGGAACAAGCCATTTTTGGACAAATTCATTTCATTGGAAGTTTCCTTTTTAGGAAATTCAAATTTTTTTATCTGGCTTGGTAGGAAATTGTTCAGAGACATCGTATAAATCATAACTAGATGAATAATTTAATCTAAGTGCATTAAAAACACTAAACAATGTTATATAATGTTAGTGACCATTACTGCATCAATAATCGTTTTTTGATATTCTATTTTATTATGAGCTATCTCTGAACATTTTACAACATTTATGGCACTGTCTTAATTTATCCCCTAAAAAGGAAACTTCCAATCAGATCGTTTTCTAAAATTACTAAAAAAAATTTATTTTATTTCCTAATTTGGAAATCGGTTTTTGACAAATTCGCTTGATTGGAAGTTTCCTTTTTAGGAAATACAATAATTTTTGTTTGTTTTGGTAGAGAATTGTTCGGGGACATCGTATAAATCATAACTAGTTGGATAGTTGAAGTTAAATACATTTAAAACTATATAATAACCATTACTACCTCAATGTTTGATTTCAGATATTCTATTTTATTATGAGCTATCTCTGAACATTTTACAACACTTGTGGCATTGTCTTAATTTATCCCCTAAAAAGGAAACTTCCAATCAGATCGTTTTATAGTAGTGTCGACGCAAAATTTCTACTTACTTTGTTCCAAATTTGGAAAAGTTGGTATTTTTAGAAATCTACTTGATTGGAAGTTTCCTTTTTAGGAAATTCAAAAAATCTTCTTGATATGAGTAGATAATTGTTCAGGCACATTGTATAAATCGCAACTATATGAATGATGAAATACAGTGCATTTAAAATCTAATACACTACTAGGTAATGTTAGTGATGACTACTACATCAATACTTGATTTCAGATGTTCTTTTTTATTATGAGCTATCTCCTAATTATTTCTAATATTCTCGTATTTTTTTTTTAATATTTCCTAAAAAGGAAACTTCCAATCAGATCGTTTTGTAGTAGTACTATCGTTAAAATTTCTACTTGAACTTTGTTCCAAATTTGGAAAAGTTGATATTTTTAGAAATCTGCTTTATTGGAAGTTTCCTTATTAGGAAATTTAAAAATTCTTCTTGATACCAGTAGATAATTGTTCAGAGACATCGTATAAATCGCAACTATATAAATGATTCAAATTTAGTGCATTAAAAATTGTATACAATACTAGATAATGTTAGTGATGACTACTACCTCAATACTTGATTTCAGATGTTCTATTTTATTATGAGCTATCTCCTAATTATTTCCAATATTCTCATAATTTTTTTTAATATTTCCTAAAAAGGAAACTTCCAATCAGATCATTTTCCGACCCTCAGATCCAAATTCAAACCCAACCCCAAAGCGAACCCAAAAAAACCCGAGGAACTTCAACCATTCTTTCCGAGTATTTGCCGCCTTTTATTTTTTTCTTTTTTCATCGGGGCGTTGTCTTATGAAGGTTCCGAGTTTGTCGGTGTGGTATTTTTACGAGGTACTTAAGCCTTACTTGCGGCATCATCTTGTCTACTTAACCTTTTTTCCTAATTTTGGAATGGTTTGTTTTGGAGAAATCCGCTTGATTGGAAGTTTCCTTTTTAGGAAATTTAAAAAATCTTCTGAATATGAGTAGATAATTGTTCAGACACATTGTATAAATCACAACTATATGAATGGTGAAACTCAGTGCATTTAAAATTGAATACACTACTAGGTAATGTTAGTGACCATTACTACCTCAATATTTGATTTCAGATATTCTATTTTATTATGAGCTATCTCCTAATTATTTCCGATATCATCATGTTTTTTTTGACTATTTCCTAAAAAGGAAATTACCAATTAAATCGTTTTATAATAGTACTAAAATGGCTTTCGCTAGTTTTCGCTATTTTTTTTTTTTTTTAGTAATTTTGGGTCGGAAACAAATCCGCTTGATTGGAAGTTTCCTTATTAGGAAATTTAAAAAATCTTCTGAAAAATAGTATGTAATTGTTCATATACCCCATGTTAATCGTAATTATAAAAATCATCTTGGGGAAGTGTACTAAAAATATGGCTCAATGTCATATAATGTTTTCCATTATCACTGTCTTAATATTTTATTTTGGATGTTTTATTTTATAATTATGTATATATGAATTATTTTTAACATCCTCACATTTTTTCTAAAACTTTCCTAAAAAGGAAATTTCCTTGAATTTGTGGGTAAAGTAGTGCATAATAAAAATATCTTATTGGAAGTTTCCTTTTTAGGAAATTTTTATTATTTTTACTAAAATGATTATATTACCCATTAGTAAATATGGTTAAATAATAATTTAAATATCAACATACATATCATGTTTAAAGAGGTCTGACCCCAACAATCGTCTTTAAACAAAAATATATAAATAATTTTCTATTTATTTTAATTTTATAAGAATCAGAGTGTCGCTCTGATCATTTTTTTGTTTTTTAGAAAAATTTCCTAAAAAGGAAACTTCCAATCAAATAGATTGATAAAATGAAGAATTCTGAAAAAAAAAAAAAAAATTAAGAAGCTAACACTCAAAACTCAACACCTAGCTTCTTTTCATATAAGGATCACAAACGTCGGGGCGTTTCTCGGCACGTACTGTTTAAATTAAGTACTTGCCGACTGTCCGGCTTTAGCTTCTTAAATCGTGTTGGCTCACTTTCAGCCGTTTCTGCATGCAAAAAAAAGCACTTGATTTTTCATCAAGACAAAAAGACTCCTAAAAAAACAAAATCCAATTTGTCGTAAAGAAGACATAGTAACACCCCCCTTACAAATAATGTTGTCGTCCAACCCGTTACTTTATAAAAAAAATCTCTACAATTTTTGAGCTATTCTTGCTTCTTGATTTTAGGTAGTGGACATGGTTATTTTGAAAAAACACATTTATTTGGAGATCGATATTTAAGGCGAATCAAGCCAATTCCAAGTCAAAACGGCCGCCCCCAAAAAGCTTTTAAAAACCTTGTAAATAAAAAAAGTTTTTCTGATCACACGAGCTTACTGAGTTATCTAAAATCACCTAACTGTTGGGATTGAAGATTATTCCCTCAAATAGAAAATTTTTTGGGCGCTAATACGCATTTTCCAATTTTTTCAAATTTTTTCACCGATTACATATTGTTCCAGATTGACCAATCATAAACCAGAATCTAGCTTAATTTTAGGACAACTCATTTGGAAAAAAGGCAATTGTAAAATTAAAAAAATATTGACAGTATGTTCTTTGTGTCCCCAATGTAACAATTTCCATCGAAATCAAAAAAATGATATGTTCAAAAAATTGGATTCTTAGTGACTATTGGAAAATAAAATTTGGAAGTACGGACACTTTAAGACAGATCAAGAATAAGAATTTCTGTTCAAAAAATATTTATATGACGCTACGAATTATTCTGTATAATATGCTTAAAATTTTATATTTTTTAACCAATCATTTTTTTTCTTAGATATATTCTTTAAAAATTAAAATCCATTTATAGGCATTTGTGCTATATTTAGAATCTATATTTAGAATATTAAAAAAAATCAAAAACTGTCGCAAGTTTTTGTTAAGATCCGGGATTTCCGAACCTTTTTAAAAAATCTGCATAGAATCGATATATCCAGATGGTTCAACTTGTCCAATCAGGATAAACGTCAACACAGATTAAACATAAGATAAATAGACATTTTTCCTAATTACTTCATAATATTCGATTAAATAAAAATGCGTTGTTGGGGTTTTTTTTATTAAATATTTAGACCAATAGTTTTGCTTTAATCGATACGTTTGCTTTTTTTGAAAAAAACCGAAGCAAAAGTGATGGGTTTGGAAAGTACCTTCTTTTTTTCCAAACCCAAGCCCAAACCCAAGCGTGGGTTAGCAAAAACGAAAAGTTCCGACACAAGACAAAAATCTCTATAGTTTCATTATTTTTTTGATTTTTTTTTTTTGAGCTATCTCCGAGCAATTGCGCATCTTTTTAGCCGGTAAATTTTTTATTTCCTAAAAAGGAAACTTCCAATCAGATCGTTTTCTTTGAAAAAAAACATGTATATAAATGTGGTTTTTCTGCGAGGGTAAAAAATCTGGGATAGTACCACTCAATTTTTTTATTTTATAGAAATGTCCGTATTATTCTACACCTTATGACTCGTATTCAGAAAAATTCCCATATAAGGAAACTACCAATTAGAAAATTCCTGCTATATCAATAGATGAATGCTAGGTTGACCATTAAATTTAAGGGAAATATTTGATTTATTATATATATTAATATTTTATGGATGTCCATGAGCAATAGCGGCGACTTTAAATTAAATTTGTAATATTTCCTAAAAAGGAAACTTCCAATCAAATAAATTTGTTACAAAAAAAAAAAAAATACATGGGAAAAAATCAGTTTAGGACGTTTAGAAAACGATCTTATTGGAAGTTTCCTTTTTAGGAAATAAATCAGTAAAACACGAAAATGTTCGGGGATGTTTGTTTATAGCTCATAATAAAATAGAATATCAAAAATCAAATATTGATGTCATAATGATAACCAATAATACATGGTGATGTGTAGTATTTAATGAATTTATATTGAATTATTTATATAGTCATGATTTATACGATATGTCTGAACTATTGTCTAATAATATCAAGAAGAATTTTTGTATTTCCTAAAAAGGAAACTTCCAATCAAGCGGATTTGTCCAACTCAAATATTTTGAAAAAACTAGCGAAGGCCATTTTAGTATGATTATAAAACGATCTGATTGGAAGTTTCCTTTTTAGGAAATATTAAAAAAAACCATTATAAGGTTGAAAATAATTAGGAGATAGCCCACAATAAAATAGAATATCTAAAACCAAGAATTGGGGTAGTAATGATCACTAACGTTATACAATATTGTATCCGGTTTTTCATAGACTAAAATTGAATTTTTCATATAATTGTGATTAATATGATATCTCTCTGAACAATTACCTACTCATATCCAGAAGATTTTTTGAATTTCCTAAAAAGGAAACTTCCAATCAAGCGGATTTGTCCACGTTCCAAAGCACACCCAAAATCATGCCGTAACTACCTTTAAATTACATCGTAAAAAAATAACAGTAAGGGTTACCCAAGGTTACGCAACCCTTAATACCACAGGGCTCCCATAAAAAACATTAAAAAAAAAAAGGAGCTTAATACCGGCAAAAAAGACCAAAATTACTAAATTTTTAATATGTTAGAAACTTATCTTATTGGAAGTTTCCTTTTTAGGAAATAATTTAAAAAAACGAGATAATGTTAAAAAAATTCAGGAAACATCGAATTATAAAAGAAAATACTTTTAATCAAGTATTGAGGCAGTACTTGCTAACAAGATTATCTAATCTTGTGTACGATTTTAAACACACTAGATTTCAATTATTTATATAGTTGCGATTACCGCGATGTATCTGAACAATTATCTACTGGTATTAAGAAGAATTTTAAAATTTCCTAAAAAGGAAACTTCCAATCAAGTGGATTTCTCCAAAAATAAATTACTACCAAAACATAAGTAAAAAAAATAAAATAGTACTATTATAAAAGTATCTGATTGGAGGTTTCCTTTTTAGGAAATGATTTTAAAAAACGATAAAATGTCGGTGAAAAATAGAAAACGGCTCACAATAAAATAAAATATCTGAAATCAAATATTGAGGTAGTAATTATCACTAACATTATTTAGCATTGTGTACGATTTTTAATGCACTAAAATTGAATCGCTCATATAATTGTGATTAATACGATGTCTCCGAATAAGTATCTACAAGTTTTAAGCTGATTTTTTGAATTTCCTAAAAAGGAAACTTCCAATCAAGCGAATTTGTTCAACCTTCAAACTACCGACAAAATCCTGCCCTAACTATCCTTAAATTATCTCGTAAAAAAATAACAGTAAGGGTTACCGAAGGTTACCCAATGTTAATACGACACCTCTCCCATAAAAAACATTAAAAAAAAAAAGGAGCTTAATACCGGCAAAAAAGACCAAAATTACTAAATTTTTAATATG
>JAVCKV010000003.1:183713-223937 GCA_032274145.1 Herpochondria borealis | reverse complement strand
GTGAGTACAGCGCCTTAGATGCTGCTATAGAAGCAGCGCAGCGGTTCTGGGCCGCAATTTTTTGCAACGCTAGGGTTGAGTCCCAACACCACAAAAAATACCAGCCCTCAATCTTCTAACCGATCAAAAATTATCTTTGCGCTGACGAATCTCTGCAAATACTTCAGTGTCTGTCGCACCTGCCATGCCAAGGTGCGCTCTGATTGCTGCATCGTCCGCGCGCAGGAACGGGTTGGTCGCTAACTCTGCGGATAGCAGGGATGGCACAGTCGGCTTGTCTTGCTGACGAAGTTCTTTGATCGCAGCGATTCTTTTATTCAACGCATCGTTAGCAGGATCTACCGTGATCGCAAACGCTGCGTTAGCAATCGTATACTCGTGGCTTGAGTAGACGGTGGTGTCTGCAGGTAGTTTTTTTAATTTAGACAGGCTGTCCCACATTGTCGTGGCATCGCCTTCAAACAAACGGCCACAACCGAGTGAAAACAATGTGTCACCGGTAAATACGACCTTTTCATCAGCTATGTAGTAGTTAAGCATGTCGGCAGTATGCCCCGGGGTGTGGATGACATTTATTGCTTTACCGGCGAAATCGAAAGAATCTCCGTCTTCAAACTCTTGGTCGAGTCCATCAATGCTGCTGTGATGCCTGGGACCGATCACCGTGCAATTTGTTGCTGCTTTAACTTTTTTTAGGCCCGCTGTGTGGTCGCCATGGTGGTGGGTTATAAAAAGGTGCGATAACGACCAGCCCGTTTTTTCTAATGCCTCCAGGTATGCAGTTGCATCACCGACATCAATGCCGGCAGTCTGACCAGTGTCGCTGTCGTGAACAAGAACACCATAGTTATCGGAGTTATACGGAAATTGGTGGTATTCGAAATTAGCCATCTTGAGAATCTCTGGTCGGTACGCTATCGGTGGTAACGCGAATTTTAGGGCTGACGTTAATCGTGTAGGTACTTACCAGCTGCCCGTATTTTCCATGGAAGCCCAGGGCTCGGCGATTGGCAGTGCATCACCTTCTTGTAAAAGTTCTATCGAGATATTATCAGGTGATTTTACAAATGCCATCCGGCCTTCGCGCGGCGGACGATTGATGGTGACACCGGCGTCCATTAACTTCTGGCAGAGTTCGTAAATATTTTTAACCCGATAGGCAAGATGGCCGAAATTTCTACCCGGTGTGTATTCGGGCTCTGCGTCCCAGTTATAAGTGAGTTCGAGTTCCGGTGCCTGTGCGGCATTGGCGGTATCTTCGTCTTGCGGTGCGGCGAGAAAAATCAAGGTAAAACGGCCTTGTTCAACTTCTTTGCGGCGTGTTTCCACCATTCCCAGCTTGTTGATGTAAAAATCCAGAGAAGCATCAACGTCTCGTACGCGAACCATTGTGTGTAAAAATTTCATGTAACCCCGTTGGCAGTAGCTTGAATGTTAGAGAAATGATACCTGATATTGTCATTGAACCGGTAATTCGCCAGTGCGGAAATTCCGAAGGTACAGTCGTAGTTAATTCGGTGAGTGACGCTGTCAAAATTCCTGTTCTGGTACAATGGAAGGGATACTTACATAAACAAAACCGTGGAGAAGAATATGTCTATAAAACGAATCAAATGTGGTGATCGCATGAGTCAGGCTGTAGTACACGGCGGGATCGTGCACACGGCAGGGCAGGTAGCGCAGAACGCGAAGGGTGAGTCGGTTGAGAATCAAACTAAAGACATTCTCAACGCCATTGATGAGTTACTGGCCGAAGCCGGTACTGATAAATCCAGTCTGCTGACCGCAACCATCTGGCTTTCAGATATTTCTACCTTTGCCCAAATGAACAGTGTCTGGGATGCATGGGTCTCTGCCGGAAATACGCCGACCCGGGCCTGTGTTGAATCCAAGCTCGCCTCGCCGGATTTCACAGTTGAAATTGCGGTTACCGCGGTAGTTGGCTAGCCCGCAGCGAAAGGAAAACATCTTGTGGAAAACGAAAACTGGGATCTCATTGAAAACCTGCCGTTTACCACTGATGAAGGCATCGGGCATGCCGCCAGAGTGGGATTGTTGGTGTTGGCTTCGGACTACACCATCGATCACGAATTCCGCAAAGTTTTCACCCATCCCGGGGTGGAGTTTTATCAGTCCCGGATTGAAAACTCTCCACAGGTAACGCCCGAAACCCTCGCAGCGATGGAACAAAAAATTCCGGATTCACTGCGCTTGATCCTGCCTGGTGAGCCTCTTGATGTGGTCGCTTACGGCTGTACATCAGCCACTACGGTGCTTGGTGAAGAGACGATCTTTCGCCAGGTGCGAAAAGCTCAGCCGGACTGCCTGGTAACAACGCCGATCACCGCGGCTTTTGCGGCATTCGATGCGGTTGGTGCAAAACGCATTGCTGTGCTGACGCCCTATCGCAGTGATGTGAATGCCCGCGTACGGGACTATATTGTGAAAGCAGGTTATGAAGTGCCGGTATTCGGATCTTTCAATGAAGAACTGGATCCCGTGGTGGCCCGTATCGATTTTGCCAGTATTTCTGCTGCGGTTGAAAAACTCACCCGCGATCACAACGTTGATATGGTGTTTGTATCCTGCACCAGCGTGCGTCTGATGGATTCTATTGCCACGCTGGAACAACAGACGGGTTTGCCTGTCACATCGTCAAACCACGCCCTGGCGTGGCACTGTTTAAGGCTTGCCGGGGTGACACAGGCGATTCCTGACCGGGGCCGCTTGTATCAATTGCCGCTCTCGGGGACAAAATCCCCCTGAAAACCGATTAACTTTGCAGGGTTGCAGTCGAAAAACGGATATTGTTGAGCGTTTTCAGATCTGTGTGACGAAGAATCAACAAAAGTGCAGTTTCGGCATTTACAAAACCACCGAAATGGCAATAAACTAAAGATGTCAGCGCAATTTGCGTGTGGCAAAACGTTCTCGGGGCGGGGTGAGATTCCCCACCGGCGGTGATGGCTTAGGTCTTAGTCCGCGAGCGCGCATTGTACCGGTCAGGGATTTCCTGTTCGGGCAATGTGGTCAGCAGATTCGGTGTGAATCCGAAACCGACGGTTACGTCTGGTAACAGACTGAAAGTCCGGATAAGAGAGAGCGGGATCTATCAGGTGCCTGTGCATCTGCCCGTCGCGCCCTGATTCTGGTAACCATTCTGAAGGAGAATGCCATGAATCAGACCAACCTATCACCCAATCTGCAAATCGCAGGCGGTGACCTTTCCAAATCTCGTGTCGCGTATATCGAAGCCGGCTGGCATAACGATATCGTCTCTCAGGCACGCGCTACTTTTACTGAAAAGCTTAAAGAACGCGGTATCACAGATATCGAACTCGCCAGTGTGCCCGGTAGTCTGGAGATTCCTCTACAGGCTAAACTGATGGCTAAAACCGGCAGGTATGATGTCATTGTGGCGTCTGGTCTGATTGTCGACGGCGGTATTTATCGCCATGACTTCGTCGCGACTACCGTTCTTGATGCGATGATGCAGGTCTCGCTTGAAAGCGAAGTACCGGTGCTGTCTGTGGTGCTGACGCCCCATCATTTTCAGGAGACAAAAGAGCACTTCGATTTCTTCTACAGCCACTTCCAGAAGAAAGGCGAAGAAGCTGCCAACGCGTGTATTTTAACGCTTGAAAACATGCAGCGTCTTGGTAAGTCTGCGACGGCCTAGAAAAGACCAGGTTCTGATGCAAGCGGGTACTGTGGGCTGCCAGCCTACAGTGCTTGTACGCGCCCGCAAACGCACTTCTGTCAGTTGCCTGGGCGCTTGACCCTGATTGCACTTACCGCGAAACTTCAGTTGAGTTTCGATTAGGGCACAGCGGTGGCAGACCAAAAAAGAAAGGCGTTTAAAGACTGGTTTGATCGCCATGCGGCGGTCGCTCTTGCGCAGCAAATCAGTGGTGTTTATCCGGCATTTGATGAAAAGGCTTTCGTCACGCGCTGTACCAAGAACCTCAAGTCACTAGAATTTAATGCACGTGTGGCGCAATTCGCCGATGCTTTGGCTGCAGGGTTGCCCGACGACTACCGCAAAGCAATCGCGATTGTTAAAAAAAGCCTGCCACCCATACTGCCGGATTGTGAAGCCGTGACTGACGGTTGGCTGCAATGGCCGGTGGGACAATACATCGCGAATAACGGTCAGTCCCATATTGCCGATTCAATGGATGCGATGCTTGAGCTCACCCAACGATTCAGTTCAGAGTTCGCGGTGAGGCCCTTTGTGGAACACCACAGTGAAGCCACTTTTCAATATCTAACCCGACACCTTGATCACCCTAGTCCGCACGTCAGGCGCTGGTGTTCCGAGGGCACTCGCACGCGGCTGCCCTGGGGAAATAAGCTGGTCGGCTTGATCAAAGACCCTGCGCCAATATGGCCCATTCTTGAAGCGCTGAAAGACGATAAAGAGCTATATGTCCGGCGCTCGGTGGCAAACAGTTTGAATGATCTTGCCAAGGATCATCCTAAGTCAGTTATTGCTGTGTGTAAAAAGTGGCATAAATCTGCAGGAAATAACACCAGCTGGATTATCAATCATGCGCTTCGAGGGCTGATCAAGGCTGGAGATAAAGATGCGTTAGCGCTGATCGGCTTTAAAAAGCCCGACAAGATCTCTGCTTCCCTGGAGATCGAGCCTGCATCCATACAAGTTGGTGAGGCCGTATCACTTCAAGGCACAATAAAAAATGCATCACGGCAACAGCAGGCGTTGCTAGTGGACTATGTGGTTTACTATCAAGGCAAACAAGGCGGGGAGAGGGCCAAGGTATTTAAGTGGAAAACAATAACACTTGCGGCGGGGGACTCTGTAGTAGTTGCCAAGAAGCACCCGATGCGTTTGACTTCAGTTCGGGCGTTGTATGCGGGTGAGCATCGGATTGAGCTGCAGATTAATGGTGTTATTGTGGCAGGCAATCATTTTGAACTGGAAATTTGAACACTCTTTTTGATTGCTTAGTACAAGGAGAGAACGCAGAATATTTTCTATAAAAGCGCGTACTGCGATGACGCATCGTACACTCAGTAATGAATAGAACCACAGGGTGACAGTATTTTCGTCGCTGCTTGTCGGGTTATGTTACACAACGTGAAAAGCGGAGCGGCGTGCAACACTGTTTTTCATTTCCGGCTTTTGTAAGCGTGGTTTGCCGTTAAACTTCAGCATCAATATTGCGATTTCTGATCAAAGTCAGAAATAACTCTGATCAATTAAAGAACAAACACATGGATAGTGGACTAGAAAAATTAATTAATGAAGCCTGGGAGATTCGCGAAGTAGATCCCGAACACTCCTTGGCATTGATTGCTCGTATAGAAAATTCTCCCGCAGTAACCAACGAGTCGACCGCCAGAGTCGATTTGCTAAAGAGTTTTCATCATAGTCGTGTATTTGCGTTCAGAAAAACCTTAGATAGCGCTACTCGAGCCCTGGAGGTTCTCGGGGCTGGTGATGATCCGCTATGGTTGGCGCGTCTGTATGGTCGGCTTGCCATCGGGTTTCACTCTCTCGGCGATATCGTGAGTGCGTACCGGCACTACAGTCTCGAAATAAAAACTGCAGAGCGTATTGAGTCTTCCCATCGACGGGAAGAATTATTTCTGGCCTATCACAATCTTGCGCGACACTATTTTGCAATTGATGATAACAAGCGTGCTGACCGAAATTATGAAAAAGCTTATGAATTTGTCAGCCGAGACCACTATCAGTTTGGCTTTCTACAGGTTAACCATGCGCAGTGTTCGATAAAACAAAATGATCTGGAATTAGCCTCTGCCCAGGCAAAGCTGGCTTTTGATATTGGTCATAGCATGAGGGTGCCGCGTATTTGCCATTACGCGCTGCCGGTGCTCGCTGATCTGGCAGCACTTGTTGACGACACTGCAGAATCTGAACGTTTGTACCTTGAAGCCGTGGCGTTCTCTATTGAGCACCATTTGCCGTACTATCATGTTTTGTTGCAATTACTTGATCAATACTTGAAGTCTGGAAAGATGTCCGAAGCTCTGGAGATTCTAAATCGCGCGGCAACAGTGGTCGATGAAACGGACGATAAGATTCACGCAACGAAATTCCATCAGCTTGCAACCAACTATTATGAAAAATCCGGTGATTACCAGTCGGCCTTGAAGCACCATAAAGAATTCTATCGACTCAAGATGGAGGTGTTCTCGATACAGAAAGATGATCGCAGTTATGCGCAACAAATAGCACAGCGTATCGAAGTGCTGGAATCTGAGTACACACGACTTAAAATACACAACCAGGAGCTGCAGCAGCGAGTGGTGCGGATTAGTGAGCTGAGAGACAAGGCGACAAAAAGCAGCGAAACCGATAGTCTGACAGGACTGTTTAATCGTCGGTTTCTTAGCACCAGCCAGTCTGATTTAGTTTCAACGGCCCGAGAGCTCAACCACACCGTTTCTGTGGCTGTTATTGATGTAGACCATTTTAAACAGGTAAATGACCGGTATGGCCATCAGGTGGGTGATGAAGTTCTGCGGCGTTTAGCCAGTATTATGCAACGGTGTATGCGAGGAAGTGATCTGCTTATTCGCTATGGTGGTGAGGAATTTGTGATTGTCATGCCAGATACATTGCAAGAGAATGCGGTTGGCGCATTGGGTCGTTTAAGAGCAGCCGTTCAGAGCTATAACTGGTCGTCAGTCAAACAGGGACTGGGAATTACGATCAGTGGCGGGCTGGCAACAGCCACAGCGCCTGATTGCATAGACACTCTGATAGAAAGCGCAGACAAGCGGCTATACGTTGCGAAAGATGAAGGGCGAGACAGAGTGGTCAGTGAGTATTGAGTCTGGTAAAAGTGATTAGAACAGGCTGATGTTTTTCATCCCGGTTTTAATGACTTTCAGTATATTCGTTGGCTGAGTGTCGAATAGTGGTTGTTCTGATTGGTCTGGTGAAAGTTCAAAAGTGTGTGTTGTGTTATCGGCTTTCACCGTAGTTGTTATGCTGATGGTTTGTTCTTCCTCACTTTTCCCAAACAGACTGATTGAGTAATTCAGGTGGGTAATATCTGTCAGCTCGAATCTGCCCATTACAATAATCTGTTCTGTAGCAGCGCTGAAATTGTGATCTGGAGCAGATGGTGACACCATAATGCCCTGAATCTGCACGGGCTGCCCATTTTCAGTGAGTAATACGCCTTCATGAATTCTGTCGATGATGGCAGCTCGATGAGTTGTAAATTCTTTCGGCGATAGCGCTGCGTCGTTGTCGTCATCAATATCATCAAAGGCTGATACCGGAAGAGACAGCACCATAAACAGATTCTGCTTGACCAGGTTCAGTGTGCCGTGTTGCGCCACCATTAAATGGGCCTGCGCTGACTGAGTGGCAGAAATGCCAATCAACATTAGTGTGGTAAAAAGCAGCTGTTTATAAATATGAGATTTGAAAAGCAAACCAGTTTACCTGTCGTGGGTGGTGGTGTTGGCGAGATGCCGGTAGCGAGTGCAGCTACCGGCTTGATTGTCCGGCGCTAGCGAGGCGGAGGTCCGCCAGTGCCTGTGGCTTCGACTTCTCCCATGACGCAGCGTTGCAGGAACGGATAGCTGTCGGTGGCAAAATAATGATAGATCCCTTCAGGAAATTCCGGCGTCACTCCGGTGCGACCATTACAGGCATCAAGGTCACCTGATCCTTCAATGTATTCCCAGTCCTGCCGAAAGGTGCCCAGAGCGTAAGTGTCGACGGACGGTCTGGAGGTGCTAGCCGTGCTGACGAGTTGGTAGCTGCCAGTCATGGTTTTGATGGCAGAGGTCGCGTCTTGCGAGTCGGTGTATCCGTAGCGCGCGTAGATTGGAAAACCATCTGCGGCCCAGCCAATAAGTGTCATTTTTGTATTATCGCCACCTTGTTTGGTGATGAAACCTTCAGGCATGCCGTGATAGTGATAAGCACCGCCCGGTTGCACGTGGGCATTGTTTTCGTCGGTGCCGAAATTAAAGCTGTCTTGCGTCAGTGCCTCGATCGCCCAGTTCCCGGAGTTGTCGATTAAGCTGCAGCTTGTTCCTGAGTCATCACAGGAGCCAGCAGTGCTGGCATCGATTTTAACGCCGTTCAGGATAAAACCGGTGGTTCCGCGTGGGCCGCCAAGTTCAGTAGAAGTGCTGGTGGCAACGGGGGCGAGTGTAAAGGTTGCAGCGACTGTTTGTTCTTCTATTCCGTTTGGATTATTGGCGTTGGGAAATTCGCCTACTTCGTGATCAGGGATGCCGTTTGCGCTCAAAGATCGCTCAGTGTCTGAGCATGTCCAGCTTGATGTGCTCGTCAGCTGAACCGAGGCAGAATTGTTGAAGGTACTGTCATTGTAATCACACACGATATCTGCTGTTGAAGCGTCGGTGGTGGTGGGAGTGCCGCCAGTGTCTTCGGTCCCCTCGTTGCCCCCGGTTCCTTCGGTGCCTCCAGTCCCCTCCGTGCCACCATTGGTTGTATCACTTGTCGTTGGTGTATCCGAACTGCCGCAGCCATAAAGAGCAAGCGATACCGCTAGCACTATGACTATTTTTTGTGGCAGGCTGTTATGTAATCGCTGCATTTTGACTCCGTAAATGATTGGGGTTTGGCAAAGATAGTTGCTAACTGAGTCTGTGCCACAAATATGGAGGAAATATGGAAAATAGCCACGGTCACACCAGTTTCAAAGACAATCGTAAGGTTATTGCGTAGTGGATGAGAATTTACAAAGAGGAATGCATAAACTGTTGTAATTTCAGGCCGTGGAGTTAAATTGACCACCGCGATGAGTCAAAGCCCGCTATGCGCCAAGCAGCGGCATCACAGTTTTAACCAGATCGACCACTTCAAGGTGGGCCAATTCATCGAGTGTAAACCATGCGCATTGATCGGTCGTGCCGTCTGCTTCAAAAACAAGCTCGCCGGAAATATAATTTGCGTGATAGATAAGCCTGATGGCGTGAAAATCTTCGGTATCAGAAATGCGCAATCGGGAATCAACCTTGGCAACCGATGCTGTGCTGACGGTGAGGCCTGTTTCTTCAAAAACCTCGCGGATCATTGCATCTTCAGGGGTTTCACCAAAATCCAGACCCCCGCCCGGCAGTGTCCAGTAGCCCTCCCACTGCGGGACTTGCGCGGATAACCGGCATAATAGAATTTTGCGATTGCTCTGAACGATGCCATAAGCCGCAACGCGTGTTTGCTGAGTTTTAACTAAGTTGGTCACTAACGATATTTGCCAGTAGAGGAAAAGCGATCATTTTTGTACGAGTAAGGTGTATCTTTTTGTACAACGATAGAAATCACGGTGAGTAACACGGAGCCGAGTATCAGGATAAATGATGCCGCGTTTACCCTGGTGTTGCAAAAAATTTCGAGTCCAGGAGACCATAGAGCGGTATATACGGCGTTGCACGGAAGTTTTACTGAATTGAGCCTGGTCATTCTAAGTGATATTCAGGAAAAGTGGGTACAGCGCCTTAGATGCTGCTATAGAAGCAGCGCAGCGGTTCTGGGCCGCAATTTTTTGCAACGCCAGGTTTTAGTAACGGCGTCGACCCGATTCGTCGTATTGCTGCTGCTCTCGACGAGAATTGCATATCGAAAGCAATCAATAGGGAATACCACATGCAGGGACACACAGATTGCCTACCGCTTAAAGTAGAAACCTTTGGCTGTACATCACTGCGTTGGTTAAATCATAACTGCTCGCCTTGCTAAAAACATCTTATTTATAACCCGGTCTTCTATTCTGCTGGTCCTGGCCCGAAGGGGGAGAGGCTGGTGCGAATGGCTGTATTCAGGATTTTCCGGTGAGCACAGGAACGATCAGCGTGAGTAAAAATAGTCGACCGACATGGCACGCAGCGATGAACCCCGCGTTGGCACCGAGCGCTGCTCCCATAGCGACCATCGTTTCCAGCCCACCGGGAGAGTAGGCAATAAGCACGTGAGCTGTTGGCATCTTTAGAAACAGGGCAACAGGTAAAGCAACAAGACAGGCAATGATGATGGTAGCTGCGGTGGTCATGAGACCTGCACCCAGATGGGTAAGGAGTTCAGAGATTGAAATGCCGGAGAAACGAACACCGATTAAAACACCCACAACAATAAAGCACGGTATGACTAAAAACGCGGGCAGCGTGCCCGGCGTTAACCCGGTCATCTGACCAGTAGACGATACCAGCATCGAAGCGATCAGAAAGGGCGCTGGAATTTTGAATCGGTTGAATAAAAAGCTCAGCAGCAGTGCAAGCAGCATTAACAAGGCAAAGTGTTGTGCTTTCATGGGAGACCCGACGGGCAATATATTGGTGCCTATATCGATGCCGTAGAATACCGCCACCAGGGGTACCGAGAGAGTCAGTGCCAATACCCTTACGGCCTGGACTATCACGACAGGCGTGATATCGATATTCAGCGCAGAACTCAGGCTGATAACGAATGCCAGATGGCCCGGTGTGGCGGCCAGTGTCGCGCTTCGCGGTGTAAACCCGTAGATGCGGGTTAGCATAAGCCGGCAGATCAGCAAAATACCGATGATCATGACAGCCAATACCGCAAATGCCACAGGCCATTTCACTAGTGCTGCAGTCACCTGTGCGTCGACGCCCGTACCGATGCTGATACCGATGATCAGCAACGCCAGGTCACGTACCGGAGATGCGATAGCACAGCGCACACCGGTCAGGGCCACCAGACTCACGAGTAGTGCAGAGCCGGTTATCGGATACACAGGAAAAGAGATAAGCCAGGCTAGCCACGCGCCGAGCAGGCCAATACCAATAGTTTGCGCGGTTGTTCTAATAGACAGGTTCAATGATATGGCTGCAATGGTTCAGGGTGATACGCAGTAGCTGTTCGCTTTGGCGCGCGGCGGATAGACAGGATACCTATCTTGATTCCAGTATGAGGTCGGCGGCTTTTTCGCCAACCATAATAGACGGCGCGTTTGTATTGCCTGTCGGGATGGATGGAAAGATAGACGCATCTGCAACGCGCAGTCCCTCAACTCCGTGAACTCTTAGTTTGGCATCGACGACTGATTTTTCAGGTGTGTTACCCATGCGGCAGGTACCGCATTGATGAAACACAGTCCATGCATTATCGCGAATAAAGTCTTGCAGCTGCTCATCTGTCTGCACTTGTTTACCCGGGTATATTTCTTCCTTGATGATACTGCTCATCGCCGGTGTTGCTGCAATATCGCGTACTAGCTTCATGCCCTTTAACATGATATCCCGGTCGTATTTTGTTGACAGGTAGTTGGGCACCATTTTAGGTGGTGTTAGCGGATCGGCTGATGTTATTTGCAGGTAACCAGTGCTGGTTGGCTTACATGGGTTATAGCCCAGTAAAAAGCCTGGAAAGTGATCAGGTTTTATTAATGGTCGAGTACCTACTGGTGCGCGTGTGTAACTAAGCGGTGAGAAGTAGAGTTGAATATCAGGTCGGTCTGCATCAGGGTTGAGGGTCAGGAATCCACCTGCCTGATTTAAACTGAGAGTTAGCGGGCCTTTTCGCAGAAACAAAAACTCCAGACCGACTTTTAAACGGCCGGTCCATGGGCGTAGTACCTGGTTTAGTGTAGGCAAGTGCGATTGGCACACCAGATCGGCACCAAGGTGGTCTTGAAGGTTTAGACCAACCTGTGGGGAATCATGTAAAACATCTATCCCCGTTTCCTTAAGCAGTGACAGCGGCCCTATACCGGATAGTTGTAACAGCTGCGGTGAGTTAATCGCCCCGCCGCAGAGAATGACTTCTTTATGTGCGTAGGCGGTATGGTCTTTTCCCCTGCGACGATAAACAACACCATTGGCACGTGTTCCATCGAATAAAATCCGGAGCACCTGTGCATTGGTTTTCAGTGTCAGGTTAGACCGTTTGAGTGCAGGTCGTAAGTAACAGCGTGATGCCGAAGCCCGTAACCCGTCCCTGGTAGTGATCTGGTACAACGCGGCGCCTTCCATGGAGTCGGTATTGTAGTCAGCGTTGGTTGGAATCTGTAGCTGTGATGTGGCATTCAGGTAGTGCTGACATAAGGGGTGCACTTCTTTACCGGTATCGTGCACAGAGAGTGGTCCGCCGCTGCCTCGACCGGCCGATTCAATGCCATCCCAGTCCTCCAACCGTGTAAAGACAGGGGCGATATCCTGCCACCCCCAGCCCGGTGCATCACGTGCCCAGTCGTTGTAGTCCGCTGGATGCCCACGAACGTAAACCATGGCATTTATTGAGCTTGATCCACCCAGTACTCGACCACGTGGCCAATAGCTGGACCGGTTACCCAGTCCCGGATCGGGTTCGGTGGTGTATTTCCAGTTAACTTTTTTATCGTAATAGGTTTTGCCGTAGCCGATCGGCATTTGCACGAAAAAGCGACGATCACTGCCACCGGCCTCCAGCACCAGAACGGTGTGTTTCCCGTTCTCACTCAGGCGATTGGCAATCACAGAGCCTGCAGAACCTGCGCCCACGATGATATAGTCAAAGGTGTTAATAGAAGCGACCCTTTAAGGTTGATCTGCAGAATCTTCAAGACCCCGTTCACGCGATGGTATCAGTTTTTATTCAGTCGGGTCTAAGACGGCATTAGCGCTACACATCTTCCGTGAGTCTGTAAACTGATTGCGCTACCATAACAATAAAATTGTGTGATGAATTCAGAAGGGGCAGGGTAATGAGGAAGCTATGGGGAAGGAAATCATCTTCTAATGTTCAGGCTGTCCGCTGGTGTCTTGATGTGCTTGGGTTGGACTATGAACAAATTGATGCCGGTATTCACTACGGCGTTGTTGATACGGATGAGTATCAGGCACTAAACCCCAATCGTACAGTGCCAACGCTTCAGGAAGATGATCAACTCACCCTGTGGGAAAGTGGCGCTATCATCCGTTACCTGGCCAACCAGTATGCGCCGGAATCATTCTGGCCATCTGATTCACATGAAAGATCCCGGGTGGATCAGTGGGCAGAGTGGTCTAAGATAAATGTCGCATTAGGATTTACAGCACCCGTCTTTTGGAAAGTGGTGAGAACAGCGCCCTCAAAACAAGAACCGCAGCTCATTGCTAAAAACCTCACGGCACTTGATCGCTATCTAACCATCGCCGACCAGCAATTGTCCCAAAGCGAGTTCTTAACAGGCGATCAAATTACCACAGCAGATATTCAGTTCGGGCATGTATTATACCGGTACTTTGATATAGCTATTACCCGGACAGATCATCCGAATATCAAACGCTATTACAATATGCTCGCGCAGCGCTCAGATTATCAGCGATGCGTAATGATTAGCTACGATGAACTCAGAGTGCATGATGACTAGACTCATCTCTACCCGGCTACCACCATATAAAAAAAGTAAGAGCGTAGGGTGTCGGTAAGGAACGCACCGCACCATTCCGATCTTTTTAAGCGCGAAATATTCTAAGGGCTATCCGAATATTATTTTTGCCATTCTCCGTAATCCCTATTTTTAAAGCACATTTATAACACATTCTATCACCCCTGATAAAAGCTCTGATGCAACCTCAGGTATAGAGAGAACACGCGACGGTGCCTGATGGCAGACACCGTCGACGATGCGTTACTGTCTTTTTTTATGTGAATGGTTAATTTATAACCAGGCAAAGTCAGCGCCCAACCGTTACTCAATAACCCAACAACCTCATAAAGCCGCAATCAGTTTATCAACACTACCCTGAACCATTGCACGGCTGGCCTCATCTTTCAAATCACCATTATCATCAAAAGCCTGCATGGCGCCCGGCAGAGTAACAAAGCCAGGGACTACCGTCACCCCGAGTTCAGCCAGCGTATCTCTGAGCCTTGGGATTACTCTGACTCCACCAAGCTTGCCGGGTGACGCCGCCATGATAGCCGCGACTTTGCCATTGAAGGCAACCATGCCTTTTTCATCCCCTTCGGTGCGGGACGCCCAGCTAAACGTGTTGGAAAGGAGTGGCGGTATATGGCCGTTGTATTCTGGACTCACCACAATAAATCCATCGCTGTCAGCCATTAGTTGCTTCAATTTTCGAATAGAGTCCGGTATGCCGCTGGCTGCTTCATCGTCGCCATTGTAGATGGCGGCAGGGTAGTCAGCCAAATCAATCAGTGATACTGACGCACCGGCATCACCAGCGAGCTTTGCCGCAGCCGCAGCCAGTTTTTTGTTCACAGATGCAGCGCGGGTGCTGCCCGCCAACACAAGAATATTTTTCACCAATGACCCCTTTTTTAAATAATGCGAAAATGAATTCGCCCTGAGTGAATGATAACCATGAGACTGCTGATTTCAAGAGCGTTGCTAAAAAGCGCCCTACAGAACTTGACAAGTTACAGAAAAATAGCTGTCATGGTGTCGTCAAGTGTAATACCTAAAGTTAACTTTAGGTCAAGGAATACTCGTGAAAAAAGATCCCTTAATCAGCATTGGCGTTGTCGCGCAACGCACCGGCGTGGCAGTATCCGCAATTCGGTTCTATGAAAGTGTGGGTTTATTACCTGCTGTCAGAGGACCGGGAGGCAGGCGTCTTTTTCCGCGCTCGGTAATCAGGCGTGTATCGTTTATTTTAATTTCACAGCAGATGGGGTATTCGCTCGACGATATCGCAAAACTCATTTCCACTCTGCCTGATCAGAGAACACCGACGAAGGCAGATTGGGAAAAGCTTAGTCGAACCTTTAGCCGGGACATCGATCAGCGTATTGAGCAACTGATGAAGCTCAAGGCGTCATTGTCGGGTTGTATCGGGTGTGGCTGTCTGTCGTTAAAATCCTGCGGGCTGTATAACCCACAGGATAATGCTGCAAAAAAGGGCAGCGGACCCAGGTATCTGTTGGGGGACTCGCCGGCTGACTAATCTCTGGCAGGGGTTGAAATACCGCGATTGCCGAGCCGCCACACCCAGGCTGATAACAGCAGCATCAGCATCGCCAGATCAAATGATCCGCCGGATTTGGGGCTAGCACTTGCTAATTCGTTTGTCGTGTCAGGGCCTGTGGCTGGAGGGTT
Organism: Herpochondria borealis; assembly: GCA_032274145.1. NCBI lineage: Eukaryota > Rhodophyta > Florideophyceae > Ceramiales > Ceramiaceae > Herpochondria > Herpochondria borealis. The sequence continues at coordinate 208,917 of JAVCKV010000003.1, read as the reverse complement.
GGATTCGTTGTCAGTGGCTGTTCCTTCATCTGGATTTTCTGCAGCGTCTGGATTCTCAGCGGCATCCGGATTCTCCGTGTTATCCGGTGTCTCGCCACCCTGGTCCGGCGTGTTTGAATCTGTTGTTATCTCCGACTCAACGAAAGTGGTCGATTTTACAAGCACGACCCAGTCTTCAGCGGGATCGGCTGGCGCACTTCCCAGTGCCAATGTATCGGTGGCATCAATCGTTGTAGTTTGTACATCAAGTTGACCGGTGCGTGGGTTAAACCATTGAATCTGATATTCCGCATCGGGTACAGACAAAGCACCAGTGTCACTTGCGTCCGGCAGATAGACTGCGTAGACGGCGCCTGTTTTGGCAAACACTTGTATATCGGTGCTGGCACCGGCGCTATGCAGTGCATCATCGGGTTCCATTTCCCAGAACGGTAGCTCCGCTTTCATCATCTCCCGCGCGTATCGCATGTAACGGTACATGGGTTCACGTGTACGAAAGTCTTCTGTGCGCATGTCTCCGCCTAGTGGCAGCGGATGGTAGCCGAAATACCATTCGATATTACCGCCACTCAGGTAAATCGGGTAGAGAACCGTTTTACGTAACTCATCCGCGTTGGTATCTGTTAACCCGGTGGTGGCAGGGCCGACTTCATCCATATCAATAACCCAGGGCCAGCCGGAGAAGGCACTTTTCTCGCGCCACTCTTCCACAAAGCGATCTGAATTATTAGGCAGAAACTGAATTGAAGATGCTTGAAAGAGGGAGTCACCAATGATGCCGTCGTATTGTTCGTAGGGTCTGTTCTGAGTGGTATGGACACTGATTGCATGATTCGCCCAGTCCAGTTGATCAATGTAGCTTGCAAATAATTTATGATTTTCAGCGCTGAAGCGGCTCTCTTCACTCAGGTTCCATTTAACCGCCATGAAGTGTGAGTAACGTGCAATCATCTCGCGGTAGAACAACTTTCTTTCGATACCCAGTTGGCCATTATCAAACCAGTTGGAATTACCAATCTCGGTTTCGGCCAGTACAAAGTGTGAGGCGATACCGCTATTTTGCATATGGTCCAATACGATTCCCCACTGGTACAGCTTGGATATATCGTAGTGTGTGTTATCGAACGCGGTTCCGGTGGGTTTGAGAAACGGATAGGTGTCGCGCCCGTCACCACCAAGATTCATCGGTAGAAAGTACAGTGAGTTTACGGCTTCTGACGCCAGGTAATTGATCGCACCGATAATACCTTTGGCACCATCCGGATTAGCACTGTTGTCAAAAACAGGATCACCGTCCTGCCAGTCTTCTATATGGGGTTCGAAACGATGGATGCCGTCCTGAAGGCTGCCGGTGCGTGCGCCTTCAGGTTGATCAAACGTATTATCAAAGCCTGCATACCCGAATAAATTTTCCGGGCTATCTACACCGCCTTTAATCCAGTGCATGCCATCTGCGTGTTTAAGGTAATGTTCGCCGGTATATTGCAGTCGGCCGTGTGGTAGGAATCCCCGATCATTAGCACCCTGGGGAGTGACAGTGAATGAGCCGGTCTGGCCATCAGAAGGCATCGGTTCGCCTTCATCCTGCAGCAGTGAGATAGAAATATTATCGCCACGCCTGAAAGAGATCTCGTATTGCCACTCACCAACTTCATCGGCCGAGAACCGCGCACGCCAAACTGAACCTATGCCGGAACCCTGACCATTACCGGCAAAGTAACCCGGCACTGTATATTCGTTGCCGCCGGGGCTGGTGAAAATCACGTTATAACGCAGATCCAGAAACGGGTTCGGCTTGAATTGAGACTCGCTCAGGACAATCGACGATCGATTGTCTACCGTAATGGGGTGCCACTTCTGCAGCGAGCCATTAACGGATATATCGCCAATAGCAGGGGTTGCCACAAGCAGTGCAAGTGCAATGATGGATGGTTTCAGCATTGAATAGGGCCGGTTCATCAGGAAACCAAGGCCGTTGCGCTAACCGTGCCAAATTATCGCCGGCGCCGGCTTCATCACATAACATGGGTGAATTGTAGGGATCGGGTGACAGGCGTCGGGACAGTTTTACACTCTGGGTTGATTGTGCCCGTGAGCAGGGACGCCGAACTCCTGGTGACACACTGCCGCAAGTCTGGCAATGCCTTCCTCGACTGATTTTTGATCAGGGCTCGCGAAGCACAGTCGTAAAAACTGACTGGCATCTTTTTGCAGTGACCAGGCCTGACCGGGGTTTATTGCCACGCCCTCAATGGCTGCTGCCGCTTCCAGCACGCGGGTATCAACCCGGGCCGGCAACTTTATCCAGATAAAGATTCCCCCGGGCGGCACGGTGTATTCGGCCGTTGTGCCGAACTCCCGGTCAATACAGGCACACATGTGATCGAGCTTTACTTTTAGATTCCGGTTGAGTGATGCGACATGCTGATCAAAATGTTCACTGCAGTATTCGCCCAGTAACATTTGTTCCAGCGAGCCCGAGCCTGCATCGGTTTTAAGCGAGAGCAGCTGGCTAATCAAAGACCAGTCCGCAACGATGTAGCCTACACGTAGTGCCGGTGCGATGGTTTTTGAAAATGATCCAATGTGAATAACGCGTGAGGTTTTATCCATTGCGTATAGTGAAGGAGGGCGTTCCCCGGACCACACCAGATCAGCATAGCATTCGTCTTCAAAGACAGGGATATCGTATTCCACGGCCAGATCAATCAGGTGTTGCCTGCGTGCCACACTCATGATTGAACCGGTAGGATTGTGTACGGTGGGTATGGTGTAAATATAGGCCGGCTTGATACCGCGCTGTGTAAGGTCTGCCAGTGTGGTTTCAAGTTCACTTGTGATCATACCGTCCTGGTCGACACCGACGGATATCATCTTGACCCCAAGGCGGTCTAGCCGGGTTAGCACGCCACCGTAGTTTGATTCTTCGACAATAACAGTAGAATTTTGATCAAGAAGGGCTTCATTGATCAGGTCAATTGCCTGTAGCGAGCCAGAGGTCAACAAGATCTCATCACGGGTGCATGTGATGCCTGCGTAGTTCTGCAATTTGGTGACAAGAAAATCCCGTAGAGGCAGGTAACCCTGTGGCCCGCTTTCGAGTGAATAAGTAGCCAGGGATTTGCCTTCGCGCCTTAGTACCTTGTCACAGGCGTCGGCTAATAGATCAACGGGTAGAGAATCAGGATCGTTGTTACCGCCGACAAAGTGATACGGTGGGAACGTTCGCCACGGGGCGCTGACCGGGTCTGGCAGGTTCTTGTTGGTGTAGTTTTTAAAGTCAGCGCGCATGTTGTATCCCCGTGGCAGGGTTTCAGTATATCGAAACGGGGCAAAGCTGAACAACAATCCGGACTTAATCCGGGAATAAAAAAAGCCCGCATAAAAATGCGGGCTTCTTTTGCACAGTCACATTATTAAAATGCGACTGTTATCGGGTGACGCTAACTAACTATTTCACACCCAGTGCGCGAACAGTTGCCATGTTCAGGTAACGGTCAACTGGAAGGCCTTTAGAGCGTTGAAACGCATTAACAGCAGTCATTGTTTCAGAACCGATGTTACCGTCGATTGGTCCCGGGTTATGGCCAGCTGACTGCAGTGCACGCTGAATTTGCATAATGCGTGAGTTAGTCATGTTAGTTTCGCAAAGAATTTCACGCCATTCCATGCTACCAGCGCTAACCAGCTTCTGGCTGGTGACATTTTTGTAGCGTGCAGGAATTGCAACTCGACGCTCACGTGCAGGAGCAGCTTGCTCAGTGACTGAAACAGTTCGATACTTGGCAGGTACAACGACAGTGCGAGTTGTTGCTGATGTAGCAACTACACGCTTTTCAATCGTACTGTACTCTGCTGGTATTTCGATAGTGCTGGTACGTGCTGGAGTTTTCAGTACACGCTTTTGAACTGTCTTGTAGCTGGCAGGAATTTCTACCAGACACATGATGTCACCAGATTCTGCATCGATCTTCTGGATAGGACCTGTGCCTTTTTTCCAGACAGTCTGGGCTGGCTTGTCCATAATGCGGCTTGAAACAGTTTCATAGACAGCAGGTACAGATTTGATCTTCGTTGATGCTGCTTTGATCAGCACTCTTTCTGTCACTGTTTTGTAAGTAGCTGGTACCACTTCCAGTCGCTCTGAGGCTTCGCTAACCAGAACGCGCTTGCTGCCTGATTTAAAGCTTGCTGGAATCACTTCAATGCGTTCGCCGGCTTCTTCAACCAACTGGCGATTAGTAATCGTCTGATACTTTGCAGGGATCACAACACGGGTAAAACATTGACCCGGCTTTGCGTTCGGTGGAGTAAGACCCATCTCAGATGCGCTCATAGAGTTGTGAGCGGCAGGGGCCATAGCGATAGATTCTTTGGCTGCACCCAGTGCTGGTAACTTCTTAACTAAAGGGGCAGTAACGGGCTGTGGCTTCGGGGCAGAGAACCCTTCAGAACTGCTCTTTCCGCCGAACGATGAACAGCCGGAAAGTGCTGCGACGATAACAGCAACGGACGCTACTGAAACAAATTTCTTAGTGCTTTGAGTTTGACTCATAATGTATGCAATCTCCAATATCTGATTTGCCGTTACTCTGCGATTGCAAAATAAAGTCAGTCAGGTAGTGTTAGTAAGTCTTAGTGAAAAAAAACCAGGTAATGAGTCAGTCACTTGGCGACAGCCTCATGCAGGGTAGCGGCCAGTCGTGGTGTCACTTTTGTGTTAAAAATCGATAATTACTTTATTTTTTTCTCAAAGAACTTTAGGGCTTTGTTAACAGCAGCTTACGCTCATTTTACAGGGCGTTTGCAGTAGGCTTACCCACCGTATTACAACGGTAAAAGGGCAAACACACGGGAAATTATGGCGCTTAAACGACTGGTTGTTGAAATGGGTATGGGGACTGATTTGCGTGGTCAGGACTATACAAAAGCCGCAATTCGGGCACTGAAAGATGCTCTTTGGCATAACTCACTAACGGTGGTGCCCGCATTGGGATATCCACGCGAAGCAATGCATGTGGAAATTGAAATCGGGGTAGCGAATCCTGATCAGGTTGATAAAAGCGCGGTCGCCGCTGTTCTGCCGTACGGTAAAGGGGTAGTTAATGTCGTGAAGGGCGGGTTGGACATCGTGAGCGATGATGGCACCAGCACCACGGTTATCGCCAATGCTGCCGCGGTGGTTTATCTGGACGTTGAACAAACATCTGCAGAGGTGTCCTGAGATGGCTTTAAAACGCATCATTCTAGAGATGGGAACCGGTAACGATCTATACGGTGAGGACTACACCAAGGCGGCTTGTCGCGCAGTACAAGATGCTTTGCATCATAGCTCTTTGATATTGTTTCGTTCGCTGGGGCTTGATCGCGATGCAATGCAAATTACCGTGGCGATTGGTGTTCAGCAACCCGGGCTGGTTGATACAGAAGTCGTGAAGAAAGAAATTCCCTTCGGAAGCGTTACCGTTAAGCCTGAGCTCGGCGGGCTTAACCTAAACGATCCCGAGAACGGTACACTCAGTGTGATCGCAACCGCAGGGATATCGGTTTATCTTGAATTACCTGAAACCCGGTTTGTGCTTTGAGCCGCTGAAGCTATTGCTTAAGACTGGTGCGGTGAAGCTTGTAACACATTGAAGCTCACGCTTATTCGATTCGCGCTATCACCAGATAGCTCTGATAAATTCGGCTCTACATCGTGTTGTAGCCAGGCAGGAAATAAAATCATGCGGCCTGGCTCTGGATCAAAATACACTTCGGGCCAGCTGTTTAAGTGATGCTCTGCTGTCGGGTTTAAAACCGGAGTGATTACCCGGGCCTGTGATCTTGGATCGTAAAAACATATGCGTCCACATTGTGTGGGGGTTTGCACATAGTAAACCCCGCTCCACAGTGTGTCGGGATGTGAGTGGCTGCGATTGAAGCCTCCACGTGGATTAATATTTGCCCACATGCTGTCTATCAGCGGGGGATAATCCGGGTGGTAGTGTTGTTGATCAAATACCTGAACGGCCATCGCCACTATCAGATCGCTTAACTCTTTGAACTCTGGTCGGTGGTGCATATCAAGGGGGCTATGCCACGACCCCGCTTGTTTGAAATTTGATCTGACGATGCCTTGCGGGTCAGCATGCTGCCATCTAAGAATATTAGTGAGGAGCGCCTTGTTCAGTGCTGCCGGTTGAGGCACGTCAAGTGTGCACACCGGCGTTGGAAAGTAATACTCATTGATTACCGGCAGTGTGGATTCAATAGAGTTATCAGTCATGCTCGATGGGCTACCTGGCCGGGTTCTGGTCTTGTGCAGATGTCTTGATCACAATATTCAAGTAGAGATACCCGATAACACAGGTGGCGGTACAGAGGGTGATCATGCCGTAAAGAGGAAGTTCGCTGTCGGTTAAAAACTGACTGACAATCAGTGTAAGAATAATTGCAGAGCCCACCTGTACCGTACCGGTCAGTCCGGATGCGGTACCAGATAATGAAGGGCGTACACTCATTGAGGCCGATGTGAGGTTGGGCAGACACATGCCGTTACTGAAAGCGATCAGCTGCATTGGTATAAAGAGCCCTGATAAATTCGACCAGCCAGAGAGTACCCAAAACAGAGTGGTGCCTGCTATTGCTGGTATCAGGCTCAGTGCAATCATGCGCTGTGTCCCCAGCTTTTGCGATAATTGCCCGGCTGTAAAATTACCGGTCAAATAGCCGATCGCGACCATCCCGAACCAGAACCCGTAAGTTGACGCACTCTGCCCGCGAAGTTCCATCACCACATAAGGGGCGCCTGCCAGAAAGCAGAAGTACATGCCCACAGCACCGCACAGGATAGCCAGGTAGGCCTGGTACTCTTTGTTTTTCAGCAGGGACATACTGCCAGAGATAAAGTCGGGTTTCACTTCATTGCTTTGGGTAAGTGTTTCGTTCTGATAGCGATAGCTAAGCCAGGAAAACACACCACCGGATACCGCGAGTAGCGCATACATAATTCGCCAGCTGCTGATATCGGTGATCCAGCCGCAAACAGCAGGTCCAAACATGGGGGCCACCATCATCGCTGTATTCATATATCCGATGGCACTGGCGGCTTTATCTTTCGGATGAACATCTCGCATGATTGTGCGTGTCAGGAATACACATACTGCCGATCCCAGGCCCTGAATAAATCGACCGAACAACAAGACTTCAATGGTCGATGACAGAGCGCAGACAATCCCGCCCAATCCGAAAACCAGCAGACTGCCTATCATCACCGGTCTTCTACCGATGCGGTCGGCCAGGTGGCCCAGCACTAATTGCGAGATCATTGTTGCCACCAGATAAACAGTCAGCGCCAATTGAGCCGTGCTGTAAGTGGTGGCTAAATCCTGCATGATCGCAGTGGTGGCAGGAAGCACCCCGTTTAATGCGATGGGCCCGATGGCCGAGATGCCAACCAGTAAAAGTAACGGGGGTTGAACCCTGGGTTCGATGGTTGACTGTGGCATGGTTATTCAGGACGGGTTAAATCGGGGGGCTTAGTTGTTAAGCCACGGGACTGTAGCATACTGGTGATGTACCATGTGCGGGTCCCAAATCGTAAATATTCCGCATGTTCCTGTCCTTTAACGCCCCAATGCGCCAGCCGCGAACGCTGGTCATCGGGGCGATGATCCTTGATGTTCTGGCAATGGCATCGCGCCAGGCAAAGCCGGAAGATTCGACACCGGGCCTGGTGACCACCAGTGCAGGCGGGGTGGCGCTCAATATTGCAGAGGGGCTTGCAAGGCTTGGTATAGGGACTACGCTGGTATCGAAAACAGGTGATGACGAAGCAGCCCGCCAGCTACTGGCTCATTGTGGTGCAGCGGGTATCAACACGACTCCGGTGATCAGAGACAGCAAGGCAAGAACATCCTCTTATGTCTCGCTTCATAATGTGGATGGAAGTCTGTTGTATGCCGTCGCTGACGCGGGTTTGATTGAGGAGCTGTCAGCCGGTGTGCTACCGGCACTACCGGATATGCTGCACAACGCTGATGTCTGCGTGATTGATGCTAACTTACCTGTCGAACTGATTAACCACATTGCTACTATTAAGAAAGATGTACCGTTAGTCGCTGAGGCTGTATCAATCACCAAGTGTCAAAAGTTACAAGGCATCTTGCCGGGCCTGCAGCTATTGAAGGTCAACCGCCACGAGGCATTAGCGTTGTCTGGTTTAGGCAGGTCTGCTGCTTTAGATGAAGTCGCAGGCGCATTGTTATCCACCGGCCTGAATAGCGTGCTGATTACCCTGGGGGGCAGTGGCGCTATGCTTGCAGCTTTACAACAGGGCAGGTTGGTCACTCATTCTTGTGAAGCACCGGATGTGGAAATAAAATCGGTTAATGGCGCCGGTGATGCCTTGTTGGCAGGTTTCTTATCTGCTGCACTCTATGGTAAAGATCCGCAACAGCAATTGCGCTGGGGAAAGGTGGCAGCAGGGTTCAGCCTTGGGGTTGATCGCGCGTGTTCTCCTGATATCAGTGTCGCTGCTATGGGCTCTTTAGAAAACTAAATTAAGATGCAAACTATGAATCTGGGCAAGTATTTAACTCTGACACCCGAGGTGCAAGCCGCCGTTGATAGTGGCGATCCCGTGGTCGCACTCGAATCAACTATTATATCTCATGGTATGCCTTACCCTGCCAATGTAGAAACAGCGCTTCGCGTAGAGGCTGAAGTTCGCAAGCACGGGGCCGTGCCGGCGACTATCGGTATATTAGATGGTCGATTGCAGGCTGGTCTGAATCAGGATCAAATAGAGCAACTTGGTAAAAGGGGGCAAGACTCGCTAAAGGTAAGCCGGCGTGATATCCCTTTTGCACTGCAGGATCCATCTATTATCGGCGCTACTACTGTTGCCGCCACGATGATCATTGCAGACCTTGCGGGCATCAAAATATTTGCTACCGGTGGAATCGGCGGGGTGCATCGGGGTGCATCGGAAACCTTTGATATTTCTGCTGACCTACAGGAGCTTGCAAATACCAGTGTTGCGGTGGTTTGTGCAGGAGCCAAGTCAATATTAGATATAGAACTCACCCGTGAATACCTTGAGACTTACGGGGTTCCGGTGATTGGTTATCACACTGAGTGTTGGCCGGCATTCTATACCCGCCTTAGTGAGCATGCGGTTGACTACAATCTTAAAAAAACTGACCACATCGCACAGGTGCTGGATAATAAATGGAGCTTGGGTTTGAAGGGTGGGGTAATCGTGTGTGTACCGGTGCCCGAGGAACATGAACAAGATCCGGTAGCCATCAATACAGCGATCAATAGCGCATTGGCAGAAATGCACGAAAAATCAATCACTGGAAAAGACACCACGCCATTCCTGCTAGGTAAAATTACCGAAATTACAGCAGGTAGCAGCCTGGACACTAATATACAACTGGTATTGAATAATGCCCGGGTAGCAGCCGCCATTGCCTGTGATCTTTCCGGTCTGACTAAGCTTGCCTGAATAGGCCGGTGTGTAGGGTGCTAGTTGTTACGGCTGTCTTTTTCATGCCAGGCGTTGCCTGCCGCATTGGCTGATGTTGAAGTCACCGCGCGACGACCGGTTACAATTTCACGGTAAAGCGTAAACATACCCATTGCGATGACTATGCTCGAGCCGACAATGGTAAGTGTGTCGGGTATTTCATTAAACACCAGGTAACCCAGACCAATCGCCCACACCAGGCTGGTATAACGAAATGGCACAACATAGGCGACCTCACCGGTTCGCATCGCCATCACGATAAATTGATAACCAAAGAAAAGAAAGCACGCAGCCATAGCCATTAATCCCAACTGGTGCGGCGTGACACTCTGCCATGATCCTGTGGTTGATGTGATCACCACACCAGCGCTTGTGATAGCGAAGGTGGTTGCGCCTGACACCAGAAGCGATGGCAGAGTCGTTGGTAGTTTGCGTGTAAACAAATCGCGTGCGGCTGCGAAGAACACAGAGAGCAATACCAATAGTGACATCGCCTGGAAACCACCAAGGCCGGGTCGAATAATAATTAAAACACCGATAAAACCAACGGCAATTGCAACCCACCGGCGCCACCCGACTTGCTCACCCAGAAAGACTGCCGCGCCTACTGCAACAGCAAGTGGTAAAGCCTGCAGAATAGCGGCAATGGTGGCGAAAGGCAGGATCTGCAGGGTGGTCAGAAAGGCGACCGTGGCGCAGACTTCCATGACCGAGCGATACAGCACCATTGGAACCAATAATTCACGGAGCCTCCGCAACAGCCCCTGTTGCCATAAGATAATGAAAACAATAAGTAGTAACATCGAACCGCGGATCGCCATAATCTGGCCGACCTCCAGTTCGCCATCAAGAGACTTGATGAACATGTCATTGATGGTGAAGCCCATCATAGACAACATCATGTAGAGGCTGGCACGTACGTTCGCCGAAAGAGGGCTAGTTGATGTTGTCATTATTCATGGTAGCTGTGTTTACTGAAGGGTGGACTAGGGCTTTGGGTTCGTTATTTCCAGACGGCGACTTCGCCGGCAGACAACTGTTGTTGCCCCACCAGATATTCACCCTGATGTGATAAGTTTTGTGCACAGGGGCCATAGTTAAAAGCAAAGGTAAGTTGCCCTAAGGTACTAATACGCAGGCCTTCATCACAGGGCTGAGTTGCTATCGCCGCATCACGAAGACGGTTTTCAAAGAAATCACGTAGTGAGTTCTCAGTCAGACAACAATTCAAGTAGTGCACATCATTGTGCTGATAGTGATATCCCCAACCGTCCTCAAATGTCCCGTTGGCTGAAAGTGTGGATTCGATCTTCTCTCGCCATCGACTGGCTATCGCGCCATTGTCAGTTTCGAGTGATACAAAGTCAGGTAATGATTCTGCGCAAGTGACCCGCAACGGAATTAATGCTTGTAAATTGCCCGGTGCGAGTTGTTCCGGTATTGAGTGCTCGCGGGTTTTGCTGCCACAGCGGGGGCCGATCACTATATGACCAGAGAACGCTGCCAGTTTTTCTGTCAGCGGCAGGCTTGCATCAATACTATTAGCGAGCACGATCATCTTATAGGGTGAAAAATCAGCGCTCTCGGGAACGATATCAATGTTGACACCATTGTGGCGTAAGGCTGTGTAACTCTGAAACACCCATTGAAGCGGATCAAAGTTTGCCCCCTGTGGCTGAATACGACACATTTGATCGCCGCTATAATCGAATACTATGGCCACGTCACACTGACGCTGTTGTTGTTTACCCAGTATCGCCATATCTGCATTCAGTTGTCTTATTTCATCGCAGGCAATATCTTCGGACGAGTCTGGTCTTAGCAGGCCTGTGTGCATTTGTTCCTGGGCGAAGGGCAATTGTCGCCAACGAAACCATGACATCACTTCAGCCCCGTGTGCATAGGCTTCGAGTGCCCAGAGCTTGACCATGCCCGCTAATGGTGCCGGGTTGTGCGGCGCCCAGTTCACCGGGCCCGGCTGCTGTTCGATAATCCAGAGTCTGCCGCGACCGACACCGCGGTAAAGATCATGATGAAACGCTGAAGAGTCCGGGTGACCGGTGCGGTACCATTTTTCCTGATCCGCTTTGTCTGAGCTGTCTCTGTCAAGGAAGCCCAGTGGGTAGTTGTCCCAGCTGGCAATATCAAGATCTGCGGCGGTGGTGTAGTGATCGAACTCGGTGAAGTTACCCATGTAGTTATGAAGAATATCGCGCTTCGGCGAGTGCTGACGCAGAATATCCACCTGCAGCTTGTTGAAGCTTGCAACCTGATCAGATGAAAATCGCCAGAAGGCCAGTCGATGAGCGGGATTAAGTTCGGTGACTGCCCCGCAAGGCAGATCAATCTCTGCAAAACTGGTGTATTCCATGCTCCAGAATACATTGCCCCACGCAGCGTTTAGTTTATCTATGTTGGTGTATGTAGTCTCGCACCAGAGTCGGAAAGCGATAGTGGCATCTTCTGAGTAACTGAGGATCGTGCTATGGCAGCCGTATTCGTTATCGGTTTGCCATGCTTTTACTGCCGGGTGTTCGCCAAACTCTTGTGCTATCCGCGTGACGATTCTTTCGCACTCAACGCGGTAGGCTTCTGATGAAAAGCAATAGTGTCTGCGAGATCCAAAACCACGGGGTTGATCGTTTTCGTCAACAGCAAGTATCGATGGTTTTTCATCGATCAGCCACTTTGGTGGTGTTGCAGTCGGGGTGCCAAGCACCACTTCAAGTCCGGCCGCATGGAGGGTATCGATAGCTCTGGTTAACCAGTCAAAGTGAAACTCATTGCGGATGGGTTCCAGTTTGCTCCAGGCGAACTCACCGACCCGAACCACGGTGATGCCCAGGGCTTTCATTCGCCGTGCATCATCTGCCCAGACTGTTTCGGGCCAATGTTCCGGGTAATAGCATACGCCTAGCTTCATTGATGTGGGCTCTTGTTGTACGGGGTGGCTACGCGGCAGAAATTTCTAGCAGCAGGGCGGATTGGGCTGGCATGACAGGCAGATTTAAACCGACAGCCATTAGTACTTCACCGGAAACGGTTATCTCGTCGGTTAACCAGGCGGGTATTCGCTTTGAAAAACGCTTAAAGTAGTCTGCGTTACCACTGGCAAATTTAACCTGGTACTTTTGTGTGGTTATGAGACCTGTGGGTCTTAACTTACCCGGTGCTGTGCTGACAATGCTATCGGTGGCAACAGCGAACCACAAAGAGGTGTGTTGATCCTCTGACACAAGCCCGCAGCAACACAATTTATTGTTATTGTTGTCGAGCCGGAAACTTAATCCCTGCGCAATCCACTGACGGTGTTTTTTATATAGTGCAACGTAGTGATGAAGAATTTCTGATTCCTCAGCATCCAGGTGTCGTGCATCGATTTCAAACCCGAGTTGGCCTTGTAGCGCCACAATCGCCCGAGTGTGAATATCAATAGCACGTCCCGTCAGGTGCGCTACCTCATGACCGACATGGGCACCCATTATTTCAGGCGGATTAAACAGACTGTAGCCCTGTTGAATACGGGTGCGATCTATCGCATCGATAGAGTCCGATGTCCACACTCGACCGGTATGTTTTAGTATGCCCCAGTCGGCTCTTGCTCCGCCGGATGCACAGCTTTCAATTTCAAGCTTTGGAAACGCCTGGTTCAAACGATCCATCAATGCGTAGCACGCAGAGGGTTGTCGATACATGCAGCTGGTGTCGCCATCACCTGCCAGAAGTAAATCACGATTAAAATCCCATTTGATGTAATCGATATCGTACTCGTCGACGAGGGCCGCGATATGAGTGTACAGATACTCCGCGACTTCAGGTAATGCCAGATTTAACACCAGTTGGTGACGTGCCAGCGGAGTATCGTACGGGGTAAGGTGCAGTGCCCACTCCGGATGTGCCCGATAAAGATCGCTGTCGGGGTTGACCATTTCAGGTTCGAACCACAGTCCAAACTGTAGTCCGGCCTTACGGGTATGCTCCACAATCGGATGCAGGCCGTCAGGGTAGACGGTCTTATCGACTATCCAGTCACCCAGACCGGCATTGTCAGAACGCCGGGCAGGAAACCATCCGTCGTCAAGTACAAAACGCTCTGCGCCTAAAGCCGCGGCTGCATCAATGAGTTCGAATAATTTGTCAGTGTCGTGATCGAAGTAAAGTGCCTCCCAGCTGTTGGCATGAATGGGTCGCTTAGTGCGAGTCCACGCCGGAAGTATATGGCTGCGTGCATAGCTATGCATCGATTGGCTAGCCTGATTAAGCCCCTGTGCCGCAGTAACATGAAGCGTCGGGGTCGTGAAACTTTCACCAGCTGCCAGCCGAAGTTCACCACTGTCGAGTGCGATACCGCTTTGCAAAGAAATTCTGCCATCACTGAGTTGTTCCACCAGTGTTCGATGGCTGCCACTCCAGGCAAGCTGTGCGGCCATCACCTGGCCGTGTTGTTCGCTAAAACCGGATTCGCCTATCACAACACCCGGGTAGAGTTCATGGCTGGTACGGCCGCGGTGATTTTCCAGTACCAGTTTACCCGGCCCGATAGCCTGGCGATGCATTTGAAACTCCAGGCCCCAGCGTCCACGTAGATACAGGCTTTCGGCAAAGTGATCTGGTACCGCAAGTGAAGCGCTGGCAAGCCAGTCGACTTGATATACAGTATTGCCAACGTTTAAAAGCGTCGTTGATATTGACAGCACGCTACTGTCCTCATCAAACTGCAGCGTTAATCTGGCTTGTAGCTTTGCAGCGTCATCAACTAATTCGACAGTCAGTATCGCACCGTCCTGTACAATATTATGGCAGCGAAACCGGTGTGCGAAATTTTGACCATCGCGATGTCCTCGCAGTGCTGCAGAGACTTCAGTGTCGTCAGCCGCTTGCGGAAAAATGCTCTGTACTAACGGTTTGTCCAGCTTTGCCATTGGTAGTGGCAGATCGGTGAGCAGAGTAATAGTTTCCGCATCGACAGGCGCTTGCAGCCGCTTGCCAAACCAGACAATCGACGGAATGTCGCCGTCGTTTACTGCATGAAGAATCACGCTGCCGGAGCGCGAATTTAACTGCCAAAGTCTTACCGGTGTCGGGTTCATAGGGTGGGCCGGGAGTCAAAATTCAGGGAAACGCATTGTACTGAGAATTAGCCGGGATAGTACTAATAGCCAGTGGATTGACGATATTTAATTCGCGTTGCGGACAATCACCCGCTGGTTAAACAAAAGCGGGCAATTGAGCCACGTCAGGGCCGTCGATGCGTGCGTTTTAAGCGGTGCGGTTACAGAGCGCCGCAAAAATTTATCCGCCATAGTTTTTTGCAATTAGCCACTCAGAAATAGTGCCGATCCTAACCCCGATTATTACGATGTGCGCCGGTTCGCAACATATCCCTCAGTCAGAGCGTCTGTGCACCTGATTCTTTGAGTTGTTATTACAACTTTGAAGATAGATTTTCCAGGGCGCAACGCGCGTCGATTGGTTTGAAGGCATTACCCACGGCTATTCAGGAATAGGCCTTGCACCGGGCGATTACGGGTCTGTACCTGAATTGCAGGAACTCTATGTTTCAACTCTCACCACTGGATACCACGTGGCTTCTTTTTTGTGCATTTTTCGTGATGATAATGCAGGCTGGATTCTGCCTGCTTGAAACGGGCCTGGTTCGATCAAAAAACAGTATCAATGTTGCGTTTAAAAACTTATCAGATTTTGCCATTGCCGCTTGTATGTACTGGTTGGTGGGTTTCGCGTTCATGTACGGCGATTCTGCAGGCGGCTGGATAGGTTTATCCTACTTTGCGCTGGATCACTCGGAGGTTAACGGGGCCTGGTTTCTGTACCAGATGATGTTCTGCGGCACCGCTACAACCATCGTGGGTGGCGCACTGGCAGAGCGCACCAGTTTTCGGGCTTATCTGGCACTTAGTGCCCTGGTGGCGTCAATACTCTATCCCGTCGCTGGCCACTGGATATGGGGTGGCGCTGCGGAAGGTGAACTCACCGGCCGACTGGCCGCGGTGGGTTTCATTGATTTTGCCGGTGGCACTGCTGTACACAGCCTTGGTGGATGGTTAGCTTTAGCGGCGGTAATTGTGGTGGGGCCGCGCATCGGTCGGTTCGGGTCTGATAGCAAATACCGGCTGAAGGGGAGTAACTACTCCACCGCAACTGTTGGCGTGATACTGCTTTGGTTCGGGTGGTTTGGTTTTAATGCCGGTAGTGCCATTGGCTATCAGGAAAATATATCGCAAATCGTGATTAACACCGCCCTGTCTGCGGCAGCTGGTGGTCTGGTGTTGACCCTATATCGTGTGTACCGTGTTGGCAGACCCGAAATAGAAGTCACTCTTAATGGCACTCTGGCGGGTTTGGTGGGTGTGACAGCGGGTGTCCATCTCTACAGCACTTATGATGCGATCTTAGTTGGTGTCGCCAGTGCTTTTATATATCACGGTGCAGCTTTGCTGCTGGTGAAGTACGAGATCGATGATGTCATCAGTGCGTTCCCTGTGCACGGGGCGGCTGGCATATTTGGAACATTGGTGATTCCGTTCGTTGGTGATGTCAGTCTGTTTCCCACAGGCCACGGAATAGCCACGCAGTTTATTGTGCAATTGGGCGGTGTAGCATCAGTTGCAATCTGGGCGTTCGGTGGCGGCTATGTTGTGCTGTCTGTGCTGAACCGTTTTTGTAAACTCCGGGTCTCTGATAAAGCCGAGCGCCGTGGGCTGAATGTTTCTGAACACAATGCCGGTACAGAGTTGCTTGATCTTGTAACGGATATGGCGGCCCAAAGTGACAGTGGGGATTTCAGTCTTCTGGTTGACGTAGAGCCCCACACAGAAGTCGGTGAAATTGCAGCACAGTACAATAAAGTACTTGACCGTATCCGGTTGGAAATTAAAACAAGGGAAGAGGCCTATTCGCAGCTAAAAGAAGCATCCCACTTTCAATATATTTTTGAAAATACCCGTGAAGGTCTGTTGCAACTGTCAATCGATGGAAACTTGCTACAGGCGAATCCGGCAGCGGCCAGAATACTCGGCTATGCATCAGTTGTGCGTTTGGCAGGGTCGATTGGCCCGTTTATGAAAAACCTGGGTTATGTCGATGATGATGTCGCCGAAGAACTCATCCAGAGGCTAGACGATACTGGCCGGGTCACTAATTTCGAGATTAACTATAAACGACAAGTCGACAGTAAAAATGCCAGTGCACTGTGTTCTATCAATAGTATTGCCGGAAACGCTGAGCAAAACGCCTGTTATATTGTTTCTCTGCTTGATGTGAGCGAGCAGCGGGAAAACGAACGTCTGCGTGTTGAACGCAATGCTGCAGAAGCAGGCAGCCAGGCTAAGAGTCAGTTTCTGGCCAATATGAGCCACGAGATTCGAACACCGCTTAACGGTGTGACGGGCATGCTTGATCTGCTCAACCGTACAACACTTGATGATCGGCAGGCCAGGTACGTTGAAACCGCACGAAATTCTGCCAGAAGTTTGCTGAGTGTGATCAATGATATTCTTGATTTTTCGAAAATTGAAGCCGGTAAGCTCGAGATCGAAAATATAGAGTTCCGGCTGCGAGAAACATTGGCAGATGTAATCGATATGTTCGCACTGCAGGCGGCGAGCAAGAACCTTGAGCTCATCGGGAACATAAAGGCTGATATTCCGGCCTTTGTGATGGGGGATCCTGAACGGTTGCGGCAAGTGATGATCAATATATTGAGTAACGCGACCAAGTTTACCGAGAAAGGCACGGTAACCGTGAGTGCTACCTGCCTTGAAACAATCAATGAAATTGCCCGAATTGAAGTGACGGTGGAAGACACCGGTTGTGGTATGAATGAAGTCACACTAAACAGCCTGTTTGAATCGTTTACGCAGGCTGATGCCTCAACCACTCGAAAGTTTGGAGGGACCGGATTGGGTCTGAGCATTAGCCGACAATTAGTTCAGCTGATGAATGGCGAAATCAAAGTTGAAAGTGAGCAGGGTAAAGGGTCTGTTTTCAGTCTGGTCTTTGATTTTCCGATCGCTGTGCAGGCCCACGCGCCAGTCTATTCTCTACCATTTTCTGTATCCGGCACACGAGTGTTGGTTGTTGATGATCATATCGTCAATCAACAAGTGCTTGAAGAGTTATTGCAGCAGTTTGGAATGGTGATTACCAGTGTTCCGAGTGGCGCAGAGGCGATCAGAGTAACGAAGGCTGCGGAACAAAGTGGTGAGCCCTTCGATTTATTGCTGCTTGATTATCAGATGCCGGAAATGGACGGGTTGCAGTTACTGCAGACCTTGCGATCAGAGCAGCTGTGCAGGCAATCGAAAAAAATACTACTAACCTCTGTCGATAATATAGACGATCTGGAAACCCTTTCAAAATTTACAGACGCGGCGTTGACCAAGCCGGTAAGAGCATCGCGTTTGTTCGATACAATCTCCAATGTGCTGGCGTCTGATGTACTTAAAACAAACGAGGCCGTCGGGCTTTCCGACAATCAGCCTCAGATTGCTCAGATAAAAAACGATCTGCCGTCCGCAAATACGGAAGGGGCAGCGACACTGTTACTGGTCGAAGATAATCCAGTCAATCAGTTGGTAGCAACGGAACTGCTTGAACTAATGGGCTTTAGCGTTGAAGTCGGGGACAACGGAGAAGAGGGAGTAACGCGCTATCAGGAAGGTGGCATTGATCTTATTCTTATGGATTGCCAGATGCCGGTAATGGACGGATTTACAGCGACAAAGAAAATTCGCGAGCTAGAGCAAGCTGGGCAAACCAGAGTGCCAATTGTCGCGCTGACAGCCAATGCATTGAAGGGGGACAGAGATAAATGTCTACAGTCCGGTATGGATGATTACCTGACTAAGCCGATTGATTCAAGCGTGCTGCTTGAAACACTTTCCCGGTATATTCAGGTGCCTGATCAGGACGGGCAGAAGCAGCAAACCGGTACCTGAGAACTTAACCAGTGAATAGCAGCATTGGGTGTTTCCAATGCTGCATTCTGTTCGATCATTATTGGTCTACAGATTTATACGTTGTCTGATTGGTCCGCGCCGCGATCTTTTTTATGGCCACGCTTCTTACCGTGTTTTTTATCGCCACGTTCTTCGCGAACCTGTTCGAGGCCGGCGGCTTCTTCATCTGATACAACACCATCCTGATTGACATCAAGCTGGGTTTCAATAGCGGCTTTGCGAGCGTCGCGTGCCGCACGACGTTCCTCTCGCGAGATTTCGCCATCGCCATCAGCATCGAACTGTGCAACCATATTCGAGTATCGGGCATCTTTCATAGCGCGTTTTTCTGTACGCGAAAGTTGGCCGTCGCCATTCGTATCGTATAACCCGAGTGCTTCGGCTTTTGCAGCGTCTCGTGCTGTGGTGATTTCCTCGGCGGAAATTACGCCATCGCCGTTAGTGTCAGTGAGGTTTGGCGTGGCAGCCAGTGCAGTGCCTGCAATAACAGCGGCAGTCAAAACAGAAAGTAGTGTGGTAGCGGTCTTGAAGTTTTTCATTGTTTAATAGCCTGTATATATTTTGAATGCTGACTTTGCGTTGTGCTTGTCAGGTGAATACAGATTATCGGTTGGAATTGTGCAAAAAATTTGCAGGAAACGTATGGTTCGCGAAAAGCACGAAAACAGTATGAGTCCTTGTCTGTAATAGCTTTGGGCCTGTGCGGAATGTTTCGTGAAGATTCACGATACAGCAGACTCTAATAGAAGATCAGTGCTCTAAAGCCGGGCGCTTGATTGAGCTGTAAGCATTGCCGGGCAGGGTCGGAATCTGCTGATACGAAACGTGCCGTGATATTACCAGTGTTCGTGAATAGACAGTGAGCTTAGCGATGAAGAGCCCTGTCAAATGCCCTGGTGCGACTCTCATTGGTATTTCTTATTTTGGTCCGTGACCTGTTAACGACAAGAGTCACCAGTCTATGCTGCTTTTTGCATGCTTTGCTGATGATTCGCTGCTGTTAGCGGACCTTCAATGACTTCGACATGAATGATCCCTTTATCTAACGCCTGATCAAATTCATTTTCAACCAGGGTTTTTGCTTTCTGATCTGGAAGTTGTTGCTCAACAATGGCTATCGCACGGTTCCGACCATTCGCTTTGGCATTATACAGTGCTGCATCTGCCAGATTGACAGCCTCTTCAGGGTTGACTGGTTTATCGCCACATGTAAACGGTAGACGCACAACACCCATTGAGGTGGTCACCGCAACATCACCCGCCTTGGTAGTTATAGCCTTCGATCCGATCACAGATAGAAGCATAGCGGCGTACGTGGCTGCTTCACTGGATTCTATGCCTTTAAGATAAACTAATATTTCTTCGCCCCCCCAGCGCACTACGGGCGTACCATCGGGCAGGCAATCGTTAAGTCGGGTGCCGACCTCTATTAAAACTTCATCACCGGCACTGTGGCCATACTTATCGTTGATGAGTTTAAAAAAATCGATATCCAGTAGCATGATGGTGCCACTGCCGTTAGCGCCTATACCGTCTGTTTTATCATTTGCAACAAAGGTGCTGAAGAACCTGCGATTATATAAACCGGTGAGTGGGTCCTGTTTGGATTGTTGCGTTAATATTTCGTTTGCTGCTGTCAGTTGCCTTTCTCGAACGTCGTCCTGATCCATTAGAGTGTTATAGGCATTGATAATTTGAGTAAGTTCATCCATGCCACTGGCCTTCACTCGACGACGTTGCATGTTGTCTGCCGCCATTTTTATTGCCTCGTGCAGTGACAACAGCCGGCGGCTGACAATCATACGGAATCCGATGGCAGCACTGACCAGTGTCACTATGAAGGCTAAAGCCAGTATGCATAGCGTGACTGATATCTGCTTGTTGACGGCTCGTTTGGTTGATGCGTCGCTAAACTTCACATAGAGACTATAAACATCATAGTCATCTACCGGAAGAAGCACTTCAAACGGTGCATCTTCCTGACCCTTACAGCCTAACTTTGGTGGGTGTGCCGTGATAAACCCAGTGTTTTGAGTTGATCTGAGTTCAACGCAAACCACACCGGGATCGACACCCAGCGGTGCAATGAGATCCTGCGCCAGAGCGCTGAAGGTGTGTGCTTCATGGATATCTATTGCCATGGATACCCTGGCCGCCATGCTGCCAACTCGTGCCGCGAGTAAATCAGTGGTGTCTCTGATCAGAAACTGTGCGGCGATAAAGCTGCCAGCCAGGACCAACCCAAGATATATCGGCGTTAATACGATGAGAAACTTGGTCAATATCGATTTTGACTTCATTCTATTCTTCTGATTAATGCTTTACGGCAGACAGAGGTTCAGTGTGTTGGAGGACGGCTGTTCAATATCAAGCAGCGGTGCCTCGGGTCGGATGGCTTAGAGCTGCCTACTGAAAGACTTTTGCCTTGCCGGAATCCATCAGGCCTTCGAGAAGTTGGTGGTTGTCGATCTCTGCTCTAAATACGTGGAACCCTTTGGGTTTCTTAATCAGATAAAAATCGACGTCAACATCGTTACCTTCTGAATCCCGGAAATCAGCACACATCACAAAGTAGTCGCCCATTTGCAGGATCAGGGGGTGAGAGACCAATGGATGCAGGGCTCGAACCTCTCCTGTTTTTGAGTCAAGCGTGTGGAAAGCGCCATCCACCAGTGAACGGTAGATATGGCGTTGCAGATCTGACTGGAGCCGTACTTTGGTTTCCTGAACCTCGGCAGCGAAACTATGGTTCACCGGTAGCAACATGATAAATACAGCAGTGACCAGCGCCAGAATTGAATTTCGTCTGTGATCCATGTCTAAACATCCTTCCGTTTTGTAGACTGTGTCGGGTAGCGGCAGCTGTCACAAAATTCTGAAGGTCAGGTCAGGTCAGGCGGGGGGCGGGAACTCGAATTTGTATCCAATGCCATAAACAGAGTGAATGTATTCTACCGACGGCGAATATTTATCAAGGCGTTGGCGTAATTTCTTGATGTGGCTGTCTATGGTTCGATCGCTGACGATTCGATTGTCGGGGTAGATTCGAGTCATCAACTGATTCCTACTGAAAATGCGCCCCGGTGATTCCATCATGGCTTTTAATAGATTTAGCTCTACCGCTGTCAGTTCGCAGGTCTCGCCCTTAATTCTTACCATCGCAGCACTTTCATCAAGAACGAAATCCTGCTGAGTCTCTGCGACAGGTGTGATGCACCGGCGAAGAATGGTTTTAACCCGGGCAACAACCTCGCGGGGGCTATAGGGTTTGCAGATGTAGTCGTCTGCGCCAATTTCCAGTCCTAGCAGGCGATCAATTTCTTCAACGCGGGCTGTCATCATAATAATGGGTACATCTGATGATGATCGGATTTCGCGGCAGATAGTCATGCCGTCTGTACCCGGTAACATCAGATCCAGCAGTATCAGGTCGGGCTCGTTGCCAGCCAATTCAGCGAGTGCTTTTGTGCCGTCTGTATAAATAACAGAGGCATAACCTGCCTGCTTCAGATATTCCTGCAAAATCTCTGCAAGCTTGATCTCATCTTCAACGATTGCAATGTTCAAGAATGATTATCCTCGAGTCGTGGAATGGTGATGGTAATGTGCAGGCCGCCCGCTGCGCTGCTGGTCGCATTAATCTGCCCGTTATGTGCATCAACAATTTTTTTAACGATGGCCAGGCCCAGGCCAGACCCTGCGTGTTCTCTATTGCGCGATTCTTCGGTTCGATAGAGAGGATCAAACAGATGCGGAAGGTCGCTGTTGCTTACACCCGGTGTTGAGTCTTCCCAGTCAATAACGGCCAGGTTGCCTTGAGTGGATACTGTGATATTCAGGCTGCCATTGCGGTGTGTGTAGCGAATGGAATTTTGCAGCAGGTTATCAAGTAGTTGATTAACACGTTGCAGATCGCCGAAAATGGCAACGGGCGTGGTGTGTAGTTGCAGATTTAATGGTGCGTTATCAATTGCATCCTGATTATTGTCTACAAATGAAGCCATTGCCTGACCCAAGGGCAATGGCTTCATCTGGTAATCCAGCCCGCCGATATCTGACAGTGACAGCTGATGCAGATCATTGATCAATCGGCTCAGTCGAAGGACTTCATCATGCAGTGAGTTAATTGATTCCGGCGTGGTTTGTCGAACCCCGTCTTGCATCGATTCAATCTCGCCCTGTAAAACGGCGACAGGCGTGCGGAGTTCATGTGATATCTCTGCGATCCAGCGTTGTCGGGCAGCCAGGTTTTGCTCGAGCGTAAAGCCCAGGTTATTAACATTGCGGGCCAGGTCGCCAAGCTCGTCATTTCGATTGCTGTCAACGCGATGGGCAAAGTTCCCCTGATTAATTTCACTGACCGCAGCATTGACTGTCAGTAGTGGTTTCACAATCCGCAGCGACAGCAGAATAGAGAGCAAGCCTGATAATAAAACCATGCCAAGTGCTGCATACCCGAAGCTGCGCCTCTGCTGTTGTTCGAACACTTTATCTATCTGCCGGCTCAACCGTCTGGTCTTTTTAAACCCCAGGTAGCCTACCGTCTGTTCGTTGGACTGCAGCGGGATCCACTCGACGCGGTCCTTCGCTAACACTTTGCCAAATAGTGGCTTTTTGTCTTCATTGGTCAGTACCAGCCAGGGGGCGAGCTTGGGGGGAGGAGGGGGCCGGGACTCTTTGCTGCCATCGGTCTCGTTGGCGGGCCTGGCTTTACGTGGAGGGCGGTCGTTTCTCTTACCGGGTGGGCGTCGGGAATTCTCCCTTTTGTTTCGTACTTCGTATTCACTCAGAAGTTCGTGCCACTGCCGCCGGTTCTTCTTTGTCCAGTCCCAACTACCCATAGATTCATACAAGGTGACCAATTCCGCCGTTAACGGTACTAGTCTGGCTTTCTCTGTATTGTTGATATAGCCGATAAACCCTCTACTGAAGCTCCAACTGCTCACGGCAAACATCAGTGCGATTAGAAGCGCGCTGGCGACCAGTAAAGTAATAAAGAGTTGATATTTGAGCTTCATAACTAAAACACTATCGAGGCTTTGGGTTCGGCACGATTGCCTGCAGTTATCATTGCAAAGTGTGAGTGATGGGCCGGTTATCCGAGCACCGGTACAAGAGCCGTGTGCTCGAAACCAATTATTCAGTAATCATGCAAAAAAGATAAAGGCAAAATGAGGAGGAATTGTGGAAGCCGTGCGCGGTCGCTTTGTGCAGTCGGTGTTCTGTGATCGGTTACTTTTTCCAGATACGTTATTATCATCGGCTCCATCCGGTTTAAGGTAATTAATGTGGCGTGTTTTTTTGGATTTGGATCTCTGGTCAATACCGCGACTCATAAATACATCGCAATAACACCGACGCGGGTAACTGGCTGGTCCAGGGTGTGGATAAATAGCGATACTTATGACCACGCATTCCTCAGTGTAATTCCTGCAGACGGGGTTTCAATACGTGGGCTATTCGCCGAGGTGCCAAATGATGACTGGGCTGAATTAGACGAACGCGAGTCTGGTTATAAGCGGCGCGTTTTAAGCCCAGGTGAGTGGGTGCAGGAAGTGCCGACTGGTCGCCTGGCTGATACGTTTCAACAGAATAGCGCTATACCCGCAGACATTCAGATGTATGAGCATGCTGCCGGGCAGTTTGCCACAAGTGACAAGCCGATCCTGTATTCCTATCTCGAGACTGTCTTATACGGGTACTTTCAATGGTTTGGTGTAAACGGAGTGGCAGACTTTATAGACTCCACCGCAGCATGGACAGATATCACCGATGACCGGGAAGATCCGGTCTACCCCAGATATGTGCCCGCAGATAAGACTGCTGCACCCGTGGTCATTCCGGCGATAGAGTCTCTACGGAAGGGATAAAAAATATCTGGTGTACTAATGTTTGAGCAATAGAGGCCGAATGCGTAAGAGGGTCGCTTCATGGTCACCCGGGTCTTGCGTTCCAGGCTGTACAAGCGCGGCACGATAACTGCCAAGTCATGCTTCACAAGTGCGTCTGCTTTATGGCAGTCGTGAGTATCGAAAATGATACAAATAGATCCGTATTTTATTTAAAAAAAGATTGATCGAATGCTTGACTAGAATGCCAGCTCCCCCTATCATGGGCGGCTTGCTTCGGACAGATTGTTCGAAGGGTAAAAAGTTCATTTAAAATTTGGTCTAAGTAATTTGTGCGGATGCTTGTGCGGTGAAGTTGCGAAAGCAAAAAGAACCGATGAAGCATTCAAGCAAGAGTAATTCAACGTAAGTAGTTTTATTTAAGTTTGGATTAACCTTCATCAAAATGTTTTAAGTCTCCGGACTTTAAAAGTATTGAACTGAAGAGTTTGATCCTGGCTCAGATTGAACGCTGGCGGCATGCTTAACACATGCAAGTCGAACGGTAACGATGGTAGCTTGCTACCAGGCGACGAGTGGCGGACGGGTGAGTACAACTTAGGAATCTGCCTAGTAGCTGGGGATAACGTGTGGAAACGCACGCTAATACCGAATACGCCCTACGGGGGAAAGCGGGGGATCTTCGGACCTCGCACTATTAGATGAGCCTAAGCCGGATTAGCTAGTTGGTGGGGTAAAGGCCTACCAAGGCGACGATCCGTAGCTGTTCTGAGAGGAAGATCAGCCACACTGGGACTGAGACACGGCCCAGACTCCTACGGGAGGCAGCAGTGGGGAATATTGGACAATGGGCGCAAGCC